>JAGDQP010053717.1:0-13499 GCA_022664845.1 Lepisma saccharinum
GTTACTATGAATAGTGTTGGTAGTGAATGAGTGGAACAATACAAATTTTTGCTTGTGCTCTCAAAATGAAACGGTGAAGGAGGTAGAACTTACATATAGATATTTGAAAATAGAACCACCATTCAAATTAATAGTTATGGTTATTAGTTATCTTCACGACACTGAAGCAGACGACACGGGGTCTACTATGACTAAACCACTAAACCAAAACACCACACAAACAGTTCCGTAACACCCATTCGAGTCAAAAATCATATAACGGATTCTGCCACTCTGCTAATAGAGGATGTTACCCCGCATTCTTAAGCAGCCACACGCAACTTAATTTATTTTATAGTACAAATCGATAGGAGAGCTACTTCACTTTTCTTATACCTCCAATATTTCGCTTTACATCCTCAAACAGGAAATCCTGGGGGAATCCTAGAATCACATGAACAATTCAATGTAATTTGTATTTAGTTCTATAAAATTATCTGTAGGTTGTCCCAAAGGTAAATATTTACCAAAGGAATAATTTTCATAGGAACGTTTGAGGGTTCAATCTAAAACGCAAAGAAGATCGTGATCGAGAGATACTACAATATTTTATAGACAGAAATCACCGTCTGACTTAATTCCTTGGTGCTAATTAATAAAATTAGATAGGAAAAGTTGTCCTCTGAATTAACAACAAAAATTCCATAAGGGAGGTTCACTTTTGAGTTTCAATCCCCAGGAGGAGCATTGAAATTTAGTTTTTGGAAAATTATTTTCGTTGTTTCAAAACTTCAGGGTTTTGTAAGGAACTGCATAAAATTTTATATATATTTGTGTGTGTGTTTTTTTGTGTGTGTGTTGAAGTCTTATTTAATATAGAGTGAAACCAAACCCCTTATTACAAAAAAAATATATTTTAGGGGTCACCGAGCAGAAAGGTTGTGAAACGCTGCACTAGACCAATGAATCAGTTATGTGGACGTAACATCCTGATAACTAGTTTCTGAAAAAAAAATGCTTTACAGTTGTGAACGATATTCGATTTTTCCGAGAACAGTGTATTGCTGTGCTAATTACTGAGCTCGTCTTGAGTCTCAAAATAAGGAACAAAGTTTCTGCGATCTTGGAATCTATTGATTTTTAACTAATTCAATGCTATTTCTTGGTCTCTTGCATGCCGTCATATATAAAAAGATTTTGGCAGTATGGAGAATATATCATTTACAAAGTTAACAAATCCATTGGAAATTTGAAATAGAAGTAATAAAAACATTAATATTTGTTTTTATAATAAAAAATAATACGAATCACAAAGTTGAAAATTAACATTTGGATTCACATCTAATGTTATATGAATATTTATATATTCATATATATAATGAGCTGAGTACCTCAAGGACTAATTAACCTAAAATTAACTTCGCTTTCAATACACTAAAAATAATATACCAGTATTAGTATTGTAGTATGAAAAGGAAAGTATAAAAGATATACCCTCGAAAGCACTATCTTAGTCCTTCTGCAATAAAATACAATAGAAATTTAATTTGAATTTTATTTATGGCCTTTAGGCATTGAAGGCATGGGCCGGGATAGGGAGAGGAGAGAGGATTCTGGAAGGTGCTGGTCAGCGTTTATGTTGAAAGTGTCATCATGGTGTGACTGAGGAAAACTACTGGAAAACCTCAGTCAGGGTCACCGGCCGCAGAGATCGATCCCACGACCTCCCGAATGCTACGCCAATGCTCTACCAAAGAGCTACGGCGGTTCGATAAAATATACTGTATTTCTTCGAATCGAGGACGCCATCGAATCTAAGGCACAGCTCAGTTTTCGCACCATTTTTTTTTCAGAAAAAAAAAATATTTTCGAATTTTTCATATTCTAATATTTGCTGTGTTTATTTAAACATTTATAGCGTACCTGCTACTGGTTTCTTACTACAAGTGAATTTTGCCAACGGAACCTGACTACCTGACTACCAGAAAACATCAAGATTCTACATTTCCAGGTATGAAACTGATAGCAATTGTTGACCAAACACAGCAAATTTAAAGCGGAAAAATTCCGCTGACCATTTTCTTATCAAGGAAACAAAATGTTCATTATTGTAATGCAGCTACCGGTAATTTTGAGGAAAGTTAAAAAAAACATACATCGAATCTAAGGCGCACCTTAATTTTGGGCATCTAAAATCTGACAAAACCATGCGCCTTAAATTCGAAGAAATACGGTAATACGATCTTATACGCCCAAACGGAGAGGGGAAAAACATAACTAACGTTCTTAAAAAGAGGCGACGGTTGAATTGGAGTAATGAATTCTAACAAGTCAGTGCACTACCCTATTAGTGGAAAAATAACAGAAGCAGTCCTACGACAAGCTGTGGTCCTAGAGGTGCGAAAGTTAACACGTCATCATCACAAATTACGTTAAATCTCGGAAAATAGTAGCCTAATTCATGCTGGCTCTGTAAATTACAATCAAATAATTATCAAATGTATCTATTTCAACAATGTTTATGATTGACTAATAACTTTTAAAGTGTTTTTTTTATCAAATGTAAAATAAAATAATGGCTGAGCAAAGCACTACAATTTATTTTTAAAAAAATAAAATTTTTGTAAACGTTTTCGCCGACTACCAAAACACTCGGCTTCCTCAGACACACTAAATCATATACACAACATAACCTTCAGTGAGACAGTTCCGTGGATCCTGATTGGTTCTTATCAGAAGTTCCCAACCAATCCCGTACCGACTACAAAAAGTGAATTTTTAATTAACTGCCCCCTGCTCCTACTACCTTTATCTTATAAAATCAAATTAAGCCCTTTTCCTCTTCCTTCTTGTACAAACTATTTAAATAAGAAAATAAAATAAAATAGAAACTAAATAAAATAAAATAAAATAAAATAAGCAATAAAATAAACAAAACTAATTATACAATAAAAGAAAAATAAGGAAAACTAAAATATATATAATAAATAAAGAAATAAATAAAACTAAAAATTAAATATATAAAATAAAGAGTAAATAAATAAATAATAACAAAGCAACACTGTACATCCTTACAACAATAATACAATCTATATTTTCAGGCTTCTCAATAACTTATCCCACTGGTCATCAATTTTAAGTCCCGCGTTCCAGTTCATCGCTTTTCCACCTTCAACTTCTATAAATCGTGCTTCTTTCCATTTTCTGACCGTCCTTCTGTCTTCCTGTCCTAACACTTTTACTTCACTCCAATCCACTAAATGTCCCGTGTCTCTTATATGTTTATATATAGCATTTCTGTCCCTCTCCAACCTAATATCAGCTTTATGTTGCTTTATCCGCTCTTTTAACCTCTTTCCCGTTTCGCCTACATAACACATTTCACAATCACTACACTGGATTCTATATATCACTCCCTTTTTCTCCATAATTTCCTTCCCCTCCTCTTCTCTCTTCACTTGTTTCTTCTTCTTTTCTCTTATGACGTCCAGTAGCCTTTTGCTTCCTTTTCTGTAAGTTGAAATACCTCCCATCTTCTTCAACATTCTCTTTATCACTTCTGTATCCTCTCCTATACTCTCTATCCCCCACCATAGCTTCTTCTCTTATTCTCCATATTCCTTTTGTTCCGCTCTTTCTTCTCCTTGTCTCTCGGTCTCTCCTTTCCTTCTTAACTTCAACCTCCTCTTATCATATCCATTTCTCCTTAACTGCTCATGAAAAACTGTTATCCCTTCCTCTTCCTTTTCTTTTTCACTGCTGACCTGCCTAATTCTTTCTTCCATGTTTCTTATGAAGTTTCTCTTTGTCGAGTAATCCACATCACTCCTAGCATGGCAATAGTTCCCCGACGCACAACTTTTTTGGTACCATTCCGTGTATATCTTCCCTTCCTTCTTCTTAATCCTCATATCTAAAAACACTTTGGTATCATCCTTTTCCACTTCCAACTCCAGTTCTATCCCTTTCTCTCTGTCTTCAATTTCTTTTACAAATTTCTCCAACTGCCTTTTCGTGCCCTTCCATATCCCCAAACAATCGTCAACATGTCTACTAAAGAACACTAACTTGTCACCTCCTTTTAACCGAACCTTCTTTTCCCATTCATTCATAAGAATCTCCGCCAGCACTGGGCTCAACTTTGACCCTATACTCAGTCCCTCCTTAATTCTGACCAACCTATCACCTATGACACAATAACTATTCTTCCATATGGCTCTCAGAGCCTCCTTTATCCCTTCCCCACTCCAGCCATTAATCCTACTATCCTTCATATGTTCTTTTATGACACTCACTATGTTCTTCCTTCTTAAGCTCGGGAACATGGCTTTTACATCCACACTGAACACGATCGCATTAGCTCTGATCTCCCTTATTTCCCTTAGTCTTCTTCTTAGTTCATCGCTATTTTTGACTCTAGCACTCTCCTGCTGTCTCCTTATCACCTCTGCCACCTTCTTTATCTTCTCTTCCAGCGGTTCAAACATATTCCCCCTGCAATCCAACACTGGTCTTAATTTTACGTTATCCTTGTGAATTTTTGGGAAACCTTTCATCAGTGGTATCCTACCTTCTTCGTTTATTCCATTTTTGTAACCTTATTTTGTCAACGAAACTCTCACTTTTTCTTTTATCTCTTCACACATATTTCTGTCTCCTATCACTTCATAGGTTTCATCACAAATTTCACTCAGTTTTTCTTTGTACCAACTATTCCACATCACTACAATAGCGCCACCTTTATCTGCTTGTTGAACACACATGTCTTTCCTTCTTCTCATGTTTTCCAACACACCGTATTCTTTCTTTGAAAGGTTCCCACCTCCCTTCCTTATGTTCTTTTCCACTATCACCTTAGCCCTTCTTCTTATCCTGTCCCTGATATCTTTATCCTGTACCTGAACTATGGCTTGTTCCACAGAATATATCACTTCCTCAGCATCCACTCTTTGATTTTTAACTTTAAATGTATAGCCTAAACTTAATAATCTATTTTCTTCCTCCGACAACCTCACATTCCCTATAACCACAACTTTCTTTTCTATGTCCTCCTTTTCTTCTTTCTTCCATCCGAGTCTCACCCCTTTTTCCTCCAGTCTATTGTGCACTTTAATACTAAACTCCTTTTCCCACACACTAAGTCTCTTCATAACAGCTTCCCTCGTGAACACAGACAAACCATCACTTACGTTACTTTTTAAGTCCTCTGTCTTTTCCTCATTCCACTTTAACCAGCGCTTTCTCGCCCTAATTTCATTCCAAATCAGTTCTTTCTCCATCTTCTTAATCAACATTTTATATTTATTCGATTCACACTTCACTCCTTTCTTTACAACTCTGAAGCCTTTTGGAGTCACTTTTTCCACTAAGCAGTGAAAGTGAAAGAAAAATTTGAATAATCACTTCAAGAATTGTATCGTTTCATTTAAGACAGTATACAGTAAAAATGGTACAAAAATGTGCTTACTTTTGCACTATATCTAGGAAGTATACACACTTAACACACAAGGAGAAACGGTGGTACGTTTCGCTAGAGGGGATGTCACGGTGATACACTGCTGTGTGTAAATGAAATAACGTTGGATCATTTCATAATGGTATCCATTACCATTAGTTAGTTATTTATTTTAATGTCAGTTTATTTAATGCGAAGATCACAGCAGATTCACAGCAATTATCTGAACTTTGAAAGTAGAGACTCCGACACTCTTCTTGAAGTTAATCACAGTTCCTTAATGAACTCCTCTATTTGTCTACTAG
The DNA here is from genome assembly GCA_022664845.1 of Lepisma saccharinum. Lineage (NCBI taxonomy): Eukaryota > Metazoa > Arthropoda > Insecta > Zygentoma > Lepismatidae > Lepisma > Lepisma saccharinum. The sequence goes on from JAGDQP010053717.1 coordinate 5,740, forward strand.
TTGTTATAGGTCAATTGTACGTCCAGTTTAGTTTAGGTTACGTTGTATATCATATTACCTAACAGTTCCAATAAGTACTCTTTGCTCAGAAGGTAGCCGAGTGTTTAAATGAGATAATGCGTAACCTAGCTGTTGAGTAGCTAAAGTTTATCCAAATCCAGCATTACTTACAAACACAATTATTACTTATTCCCTTGTAGATGAGTATCCGTCCTAATTCATGATTATTGCAACGATGATACATATTATTTTCAACGCTTTTGATTTTTACAAAAGCCCATATGATATTTCATATCTTCTATTTTTAAATCCTTACACTCTGGTATATATAATTGTTTATATTATACACATCCTATGTGTCACATATACTATTTATTTTCATTTATCTCAAGATATCTTGTATTTAACAATATAAACAGTGATCTGTCCATAACTTACTTTAATAATTGGGCGTACTTTCTATAATAAATCAAAGTCAATTCTGTTTCTAATTTACTTCATTCTCATATCTGACACTAGCCTCATGTGATCCTCTATGTAGCTCTGATCCCAAATTACATGCTTTTCTGGGTTCTTTAATTACCTACTTCCATTCATTCAAGGATTCAAGTTTGATAACGATTGTTTTCATCGGTTGTGTACGAGCGTTTACACTTCCGTTTGGGCCTGCTGACCACCATAACATTCTGAATTTGACGGCAAAACAATGTTGTAAATCAGGTTGGGTAATACAGTTTTCTTCCCTTGTTTTGACGTAATTTAGCTTATGTCAATGGTGGTACTCGCTGGTTTATGAATTTTTGTGATGACTTTTCTATTGTTGTTTCTCGTGTTCCGGTTGGCCTGAATCAAAGTTATCTAAAAGCCTTAACAACTGAATTGGATTCATGTCCCGGTTCCTCGTTTCTCCTGTTTGGGTTCTATTTAAGATATTTACCTTTTAATTTTATTGTTTCCACTTCAGTGACTCTTCACAAGTTATTACTATGGAGAAACACTGTAGTGGTGAAGAATTACGAATGTTCTTTGTTGCGACTTATTTCTTAAGAAAGAAACTGTATGCAGATAAGCGAAGTAACACGAATTCATTATGGAAACACGCTTGGACTTGTAGCGCCGTTGTGGGGCCGTAACTTACAAATGCCGCGCCTGTAGTAATTAGTGTGTGACTGTCAGGAGCGATAGCTTTTGGCTGAAAGTTCTCTGTTTCCAACACCGTTTTATAAACGGAGATATTTATTTTTCTTGCAAGAAAAAATTCCGTTGCAGATACGCACGTATTGGTGTATAAACAACTCTTTAAATAGTGTTCAAAATGGCTATCTTGCGGATTTTAGACACATTACCATTTCATTAAGTAAGCGCAATCCGAAGACTATTACTCGAGTTTTTGTTTGCTGACAGATAAATTTCAAATAGAACAAAAGTTAAACGTTCTAGAGTCTACATTTCAAACACAATCCTAACATTTTCCACAATAAAGTTAACTCGTGCAATATCTTTATTCGTTAGATTCAATTAATAAGGCTTTCTACATCACTTTATGAGTTTAATTATAAGAAAGAAAGCTACGCTTATGGAAACGTAATTTCAGTATCTACTTTCGCATATAAAGAAAGCAAACGGATCCCTCGCGTTAGCAACTTGAACAAGAAATCAAGTACTGAATTTTTATTGAAGAACATTTGAAATATTCCACATGTTTAATCCAGTTTTCTGTATCTACATAAACCAGTAAACATTGCGACAAAATAACTAAGAATACCGATCAAAATTTTTAAGCTGTACCATAACGTCATCATAAGATCTTTAGTCGGATACGCCGCCAGTGTCTGGAGCCACCGGATGGACGATGTTAGACAAAGTCAAACAATAAACCGTGCTCAAAGGCAATTTCTGACAAGACTCACAGGAGCATACAGAACAACGCCGGTGGAGGCACTCCAAGTATCTGCAGCAACCCTGCCATTGCACCTACAAGTCAAAATGCTTGGTGCTATGTATTGGATCAAAAAGAAAAATATCGAAAAAGTCACTAGGATACTACATGCTCCTGTGGACAACAAACAAGATGTGCAGGAAATACTAACCAATGCATGGCAGCAACTATGGCAAGAATGCCCGAAAACTAGACGATTATATAGTATAATGCCGGACGTGGATGGCAGGATTTAGCCCGATGTGGAGATTACACTGTCATAATAGCCACATGTGGGCAGAAGAAAATCCTCATGGTGTTCGCGAGTGTGCATTTCAGGAACGATTCAGTGGGAACGTATGGGCAGGTATAATACTTGGAAGAGTAATTTGACCGTATCTTCTTCCAGATCGTCTCACCTGTGCCAACTACTTAATAGTTTTACAGGAGATACTGCCGGAGTTACTGGAAGAAATTCCTTGTGGAATCCGACAGCATATGTGGTTTCAACACAACAATGCTCCTCTCCACTTAACACGGGCTGTATAACATTGTTTAAATAATTTATTTGGACAACACTGGATTGGCTGTGGTGGCCCAATAGCATGGCCGCCACGCTCACCCGACCTGCGGCATTGGATTTCTTTCCGTGGGGTCACATGAAGACGTTGGTGTACGAGACTCCGGTTGAGTCGGAGCAAGATCTCTTCCGCAGCATGATATTATAATGTTCTGACACATTCTTCTACGATAAATATCATTTTCCGTGCAGAACAATATTTTACGTAAACTGCAACTCAATCCAAAGAAATATTCTCCCCTTTACTATTCTCATGTAATAAATAATTGACAGTTGGTATTATAAATTTAAATTTAATGGCTTCTGGATGTAGTAAAGTTGTTAGATATATTCGGACATTTACAAAATTGAACTTTCTCTTTGACAATTACGTATTGGGCTAGACTGAAGTAAAACCCATATTCCAGAAACGCCCAAAAACAATGTTGCCAAACCTCACTGTCATATTGAAAAACTTACATTCTTGAACTTTATCATTGAACACCCATGCTCAAAACTTGTTGAAGTCCAGTCTCACGATTGAAGAGGTATCTCTTTTGTGACACTGTGGAATGGTGCAATGAGTTTTGCAAACTAACCCCGTGTAGGAAACTTCCAAACAGTTTTTCATTTTCAAACATGTCTGAACTATGATTGATATTTTGTCGGTGTAAGTATGTAGGGCTATATTTTAGCATCTGAGCGGAATATCTATCCCCCTTTCCGAATTCAATTCTACTCCGTTCCGTTCCGTTATGCTCTGTCCCGTTCACTTCCATTATACACACTTATCCGAATTAAATAAGTGTTTAAAATTTTAACCACAGATGTCACCCAAGTCTGAAAACATCTGAAAACCCTCAGCGCGTAATACGAGTGTGTATTGGTCAATATGAAGTCAAGGAAGTTTCATGCAAAGTGAATAAGGCAAAAAGCAACATGAATGAAGATAAATGTAGGCTTAGAATTACCATATTTGTAGGTATTCAGCGTATATAAATAACAACAGACGAATATTGATAGATATTCGAGGGATGATCACAATTCTGTAGGTTATTCTGGAAGTTTTTACAAGATAAGTACGTCTCGTGAACTATGCATCATTAAATAATGTTATACCAGGATCTATGAATGAATAACCACTTAAGTCGTGAGCCTTGACAGCGTTACGCACTTGAAGTTCTAAAAATATCTCAAATAATTATAAGAATTCTTAATCTTAGTATTCTTAATTAAACTACTCATATGTTACCCTCTCATCTATTAATATCTACATGGAAGCCCATTGGGGAAACCCAATCAACAATATTTTCAAAATGCGAAGTTAAAATTATTCAATGATCATCAAGATATATCATTCAAACATGGTACAATATCGATGACATGATTTGAAATCAAATCTTAAACTATTAAAATACTTACATTCAAATACTTCGACACGGTCGTTCATTTTGAACTTGCAACACGTGATCAATTCTACACATCTGTCCCAACTCCAAAGTGAAGAAGGAATTTTGGCATGCAAAATGCCGCTCTGTTTTCTTTTCAACATGGCAGCAGCGCGCAACCGAACGGAGAATCAAGTGACTATCTGGTCCTCCGCTGCTCCGTTCACTTCAATGCACCGTCGAAGGGGGAATTCGGATAACCATCGACGGTGCATCCGACGGAGCAAGAGTACGTAACGGAGCATAAAGTGTCAAATCCGAAAGGGGGTATATAATTTTTAAGCTTCATATATCTGAAATGTGGAAGATCATGTTTCGTAAATATTCAAACACGCGAAATAACGGTTGCCACATACTGACATAAAACACAAGAGAATATAGGAATTTTAATGTCAACTTATTTCGGGATTTACGGACCAAAGAGTATATACTAATAAAACAGTTCATGTTCAACCTTTTAAGTGTCAAAAGAGACTTCAAACCATTTATCACATTCCCTATGTTTCTTGTTTCTCAATAAACGAAATTATTTTCTAGAACCTGCATGTGCAATCACCAAACTAGTTTTCTATTTTGAATCATCCATTTTATACCATACAAAGCAGAAAATATTTATTTAGAATGGAGTACTTAGTTTTTAGGTACCAATTGACTTTTGCAAAAATCCTTATGTATTTTTTTCATTTGAATTTCATAACGAATTTCGGTTATATGTTTCATGTGACATTCTACATCAACTGAGGATAATAAAGTACTGGTACCGTGTTTCCGCTGCAAAAGATAATTTGTATTCCGGCGAATGTCAAGCTTCCTGAAGTGTTCCCCCACATGAATCCAGTGACGAAAGGAAATAGCATTAACTGTTAATTACAGCGCAGCGCTCTTTTCTAATACTTACATATGAATCGCTTCCTCCAGCTTTTCCCCCATACAAAAACAAACACAGTTCTATACAGTATCATCTTGTGGAAACCAAACCACACAATGATTCAAAGACATTATATAACTTCTATACAAAGAAGTGAAATTCTTATTTGCAACCACTTCAGCCTGAATGAACCATTTACTAAAAGAGGCTTTCTAAACTAATATTCCATAAATAACTTCCATACTAAACAAACTGTCACATATATAACAATATTCTCATATTCACCATGCGTTTATTTATTATTGATGTAGTTGCGAAGTTTTGTCAAATAAATACAAAGGGAGATGAAAACAGCATAAGACCTTATATATACAAACACAGATGGGAAATATTTGTCTAATGGCCGTTTAATGGTATAAATAGGAAAAGTTCTTACGTTTCGACATATTTGATTAATAAGAGACCGTTGTTTGTTCGTTCCAATTAACCGTACACCTGATACCCTTGAGTGCTTGCCGTGTCGGTTATAATCCCGCTGTACCGTACCCCCCTGTTGGTAAGTTTGTTAATGGAATTAATTTTAGTAATGTACATGTTCAAACTTGACCTTTTATTTTTAAAATTTATTGCAACTTTCACGGTATGGTCGTCACAGGCTCTGAAACATTCAAGACGGTTATATCATTAACTATGAATATACGACTCGGAGCTGGAATGGAGAAATCACATTTGACAAGAATCAATGGGTCACTGAGTTTATAGAAAGCCGATGTGTTAGACCCATGTGGTCACCAGTCCTGACTGAGGTGTTCCTTGGTTTCCTTCGGGCGACTCTCGCAAATGCTGGGCTTGTCTCTTAAATAAGACTAAAACCGATTCCTTATCAAATCCTTGTTTTTTTGTTCTTGTTGCTATAAATAAAAATATATAAAACATTACATGATCTTTACAAGTACTTGCTGTAACAAGACAAAACGGAAATTCTCAAGTTGGGCAGTAAATATGGAAAAGGTTACACTATTTGTAAGTGTTAATTTCTTTCCAAACACCGTGTGGCTTCTCAATGGTTACAGGAGGATTTTTGCCTGGCCATAGTCGTATAGATATTTTTCTCCGTTTGGGGTAAGACACTTTTAAATTGATGCTTTTCAAAGCATAAAGACAGACAGTTGCTTAAATTGTGACCTAAGTCCATAACATATCTTAGAGCTCGTGGCCCCCATGTGAGTACAAAAAAGTAACGCTCATTGCTTTTATCAAAGTTCAAACATTTTCCTTTTTGGAACTGAGGAAAAAGCTCGAATCCCAGGAGACATCGATTAGAATTTGCGGCGTTAGCAAAACTAGAACCTACCTTGAGTATGGTTTACATCCTAAGTTAAAAATCCCTACTTAGTTCAACAGCACTTACAAACACTCAGGTTAGGGTATCTGTGCAACGCAGAAATCGAATTCGCCTGAACAGAGGCTTTTAAAAATAAGATATTCTATCAAGTTGATCACTAAACTGGCTGAGATTTTGATGATTTTAACTAAGTCAATATCTTAAAAAACATTTTTCACTAGCTAAAATGTAGGTGCGGTCTATTCACGTCACATATCGGTTGGAAGAGGCCCTTGGAAACAGGGACGGTGTACTTGAAGGAAGGGACAGTGCACTTGAATGTACCATTCCGACACTTTGATTGGTGTGAGTGAGGAAAAACTCTGGGAAAACCCAGTTCGAATGGCCAGCTGCTGGGGTTCAGTTTCTGTCTCTCTGAAGTATACTCCGAGAGAAATCAGTTAAATCTGTAACAAGAACTAAATATAAGGACAGGTGAAAGAAGTATGATTGAGTATCTGAATAAGTTTACTTTTTGCTACCTTCCATCCTTTCTATCTTCAGATCAAATTTAGTTTCCCTTGATAAATATTAAATAAACACATTTATAATAATTCAAAATCGAGATTTACTTATCCAAAGTATTGAATTTGATTACATTAAACCTAAGAGGCAATTACAATATACATTTATACTTCAATTATATAATCTTGTTCAATCATGCTTGAGAAAGTCTTTGCGTTGACAGTTATTTTATGATGTCAATGTCTCTAGACACATCGTTAAAGATACAACAAATATAAAAAATAAACAATAGGGTACATTAACTCTTTCGTTGCGGAATTGAATTCTCGGGTGATTTCTGGAAAACAGGCAATTATAAAGAAAAAAAAATATTTTTTTTTTATTTTCTTGAAACTTGGTTTTAAGACACCAAAACTCTATATTTAGCATGCATAAATTGTACAAACAGCTTAACATTTCAAATTTCAGTCATCACTATTGCCCCACAAATTATATATGAGAGACCACATATAGAAAAAATAACATGTTCAGAATATTTTAACTTGGAAATATGCCAAATTTTACAATATTGTGTAACAATAGTGCTAATGCTAACAAAAATGCTGCTACCAGATTGTCGGTGATTGTTCTATTTTTGTATGGCATTGTTTCCTGCTCTAATTATCTAGAATCAAACCTGCAAACACACTTTAACACAATGAAGCAAGGCGTTCGTACTCATTCGTATTTCACTGCATTAGTTGCAAGAAATCGCCACCAGTTATCGCAACCGAGTGCTTCGTATACAATGAGCGACTGAAGTCGAATATCGCAGCGAAGTATGAAGAAAATAGACGTTGTGGACTAAAGTCGAATTTCGCAGCCAAAGGTTACAATTGTCAGTTCGACTAAAGCTCGCAGCAAAAGGAACACAAGTTACTTTGTCTTGCTTCCAATAATGCTCTTCCATTGCTTGCCCATTTGATTTAGGTTGTGATGCCAATAGTACAAATTAAATAAAACAAATCCGAGAGGAAACAAAACGATTGATATCATGTCGATTACTCCTTGACGCATACAGGACGTCTTGACGGTATTGAAGCAAGGTTTGCATGAACGGCGTTTCTTGACTTTCATCC
>JAGDQP010053719.1:0-13498 GCA_022664845.1 Lepisma saccharinum
AGAACACGGAGACGCCTTGCTACTTCATGACAATGCCCACCAACACACAAGCTTGAAGATAATGTAGGCCAATGAAGGACGCATTACATGGAACAAGATTTGAAGATGACGAAAGCGTTGTTCGAGCTGTCAAGAACTGGCTACAAAAACAAGATAGGGACAGTGAGGCACTAGTACAGGAGGGGCATACATGGCCTCGTTTCACGATGGCATAAGACCGTAGAATTGAACGGAAAATTCGTAGCAACATAACATTGGTAATTGACCTTGTGTGTGTGAATTTCAGCTACATTAAATAAATAGTTAAAACAAAAAGTGGGGCATTACTTTTGAACAATCCTTGTACTTTAGGAAAGAAACATTCTTTAATATAGTCTAAATACATGAGGAGTATTACTTATCGAGTTTCAACTCCGAAAAAGGCAAAAAACACTATATTTTAAACATGAAACAAATTTGATTCAGCACTGAACGGAATGACTCATTGGGAGTGAGTTCATTCCGTGATGAGATTCTCTGAAAATCCGGGCGCTGGCTATCCTGACTGAAGTTTACTGATACACCAGGCGAAATGGCTATCTTGAATTAAAATCAGGATATGGTACATACAATGTATATACCAAGTTTGCAATTGTGAATTACGTATGCCTTTTGCTTACTACGCGGCGCTGCAATCATTAAGTATGAGTGTCTTTTGTTTAATAAACGAATAACATACCTTAACGGTTTTGTTATCCTTTGCTAAAGTTGGGTTGTTACTATAATCAATATGTAAAAGTTATTTTTTTCGCAAGAAGTGGTCCATAGCTTTTATTAGATTTTTAATGGGGTCCGTGGTTTGAAGCTTCTGGATGCCTTCATCTTTTCTAATCTTTCGAGGATTATAATCTGTAATTTCCAAATGTAGTCCATACTCAGACAATATTTTGTGGAGGTGGCCACCATATTGATATGTTCTTCGCTAATTGATTTACGTGGAATTTGTTTTTACTAGTCTTATACGTCTCGTGTATGATGATATTCTTTCCCGCAACTTTGTAATTACTATGACTAGTTAGGTCCGGCAAATGTCAATAGCCATGCAAATCAATGGAAGGACTATACCAAGATTGGGGAGCTTATCTACACCGTTAATGTTGTACATGAGTTTTTAAGCTGATAAAGACGAGATCCATTTTTTAATTGGTTCTGGACCACTCTGTTCAATGCACTCCTCCACGAGAAAGAAGGAAACGTGCTAACGAATTCAGCCAACTGGAGTCTCGAACATGCTATTTTGTAACATGCCTGCTCCGAAATTAAAAGGAATTTACTATATCCACAATTAGCACGGTATTAAGAGCTGTGGTACTCAATGCATTAATAAAATCGTTGATTAAAAAAAAAAAAGAAAAAGAAAAAGGTGCGATTATCTCACAGCGGATCAACCATTTCGATACTATAGCAATAGTCCCATTGCAAAGAAGAGGTTTTCCCCTACACCACCTCTCAGCATTACTTTGCTTACATTCATATAATGGTTTTCTTTACCAACGCATATTTACAAAGAAAACCATTATCGAGTAGTTTTGGATCATGCATAAAAACAAAAATAAAACAACAGTTACACAGCAGGTCAGTCTCTGTATTACAGTCCTATGTTGCTCTGAATTCAGGAGTGGGGTTACATTATGATAAATACAACACATGTATGCACAACATACAAACACACTAGCATAAAAAAAAGAACGGGGCACTTCCAAGGGATTCAATCTCATATTGTTTCTATAGAATTCTTCTACACAGGGAAGGGGGGAGGGCTACTCCTTATTATGCATCTACCAAGTACTATGATGAGATCAACTTGTTTTAAAAAATGTTTACCTCAAAGAAATAGTACTCATATTCGGAATGCAGCAAAGAAAACGAAAATAATAATATGCTTCCTCTTAAAAAAGAAAAAAAAATTGATTTTTCGGTCTATGCGTTTTACCTATTCACGTTTTAAAACAAATGGAAATATCAACCAGTAATTATAACTTTTCTTCACTTCAACCATAACCTTGCTTTAACCACAGCAACTATAACAGTTTTCGTAGGGTGCAGCTAATTCACACTAATTATGTCCACTTCTTCAATTCTATATAACTGTGAACAGTACGAAAACAAAGGTCAGATATCAATTAACGTTTTAAAATAAAATAACCAAGTATCCACTTAAATTAATGTGCATTCGCATACAATTCGGTAAGTTAATGCATTAAGGCGCAATGTAACTGTAAAATCCAAGTATTTTCGAAAAACATTGTAAATATAAATGTATATCGAATTGTATAAAACTCTCAGTTGGTTCAAGTTTATAAACAGTTTTCACTAACACAACTACAGATAAACAAAATTACATTCATATAAATTTCATGGTAAATTAAGTTTCAAAGAACGAAACACCGTTTATTTTTTCATTGCTTTCACAATACCCAAGCATCCTGAAAGCATTTATGCTTAAAACTGACAAAACTTACAACATATTCCTTTACTTCATATAACAGAACAATAATGAACTGAGCTAGATCCTACTCGCTCTGATAATTCTCATCTTAATCATGTTTATCTAGTGCAAGACATAACTGAAAAATAATAAACAAACGAACTCAAATTATTATGCGTACAACTGAATTACATTATTAATATTCTTCACCCTTAACATAAAAGCATAAAACTGACATTATGCGCAGGTCTATATATTCAGAAATTAAGCTGTTACTGATTATCAGAACACATTATACTTCTTAACACGATTATGCTAAGAAATATTACTTCTTTCATAATACTTTATTAACAATGTTTTATTTATTGAATATATTTGACAAAATCAATCCACTTTTTTACGCTTGAGTAGCGGCGAAAGCTTTGATGAGTTTCCAAGAATAGCATACAATATACCAACGAAACAGCAAGAGATTGAATCACTCGGAAGTGCCCCTATTTATGACAACAAGAAAAGACAAAAATGTACAAAATACCTATGGTTAGTATCACAATAGCTGTACAAGTACCACTCAACAAAACGTGCAGTCTTTATTTCTTCTTGTGCTTGTTTTACACAGAAACCACACTGTTTCCTCTCATCTGATAACAACAACATAAAAGAGATTAACGAAAAACAGCAGCACCATTCAGTTCCTGCTAAATTCTGAAGCGATCCCCACTCCTGGACTTCATCCAATCAAGTGAGAAGCGTATCGTCTAGTTCTTCATCCTTTCCTTCTGGCTGGTTGGCAACCTTTCGCAACACTTTGCTAATCACATCACTCAAAGACTCACGGGCTCCAGGATCCAGTAGATTTAAGCACCGCTACAACGAAAAGTAACAAAATTTAATTTCCTTCTACTAGTTAAAAAAAAACTTACAAATATTACAGAGTAAAACATTTATATTTTAGGCCTCCCATCATGGCAGTGCCCAATTTTTACTGCCAACATCCCTCACATGATATCTGCACCTTCAGTTTTGTCTGAAAAACATTCTATTTTTATAGTAAAAACTGGCTTGAATTTTACTGTCAGTTAAATATTCTACTCATATCTTGATATTGTCAGAAAGATTCTGAATAATAAAATTAAACTCGGAAGCTCAACGTCAATTCGAAAATAAAAATAGCAACAATCTCCGATGTATCGTCCGTGTTTCTGTATTAGTTCCAAATAGCATATCTTCCCACATCTTCTGTACCGAGCGGCCGTGGCTTAATGGTAGAGCGTTGACTTAGCATTCGAGTGGCCCTGGGTTCAATCCCAGCGGCCGACCATCCTGACAGGGTTTTCCAGTTTTTTCCTGTCACACCATACAAATGCCGGGATGGTACCTTGAACCTATGCCCTGGCCGACACCTGTCCGCATCCTTTCACCTCACCTATCCCAGCCTGAGCCTTGGATGCCTAAAAGCCATAAATATAACAAAAAATGTATCTCCTGATACGCTATAATATTGAGAACTGAGAGGCACGATCCAGATAGTTGTAGTTTTTGAAACGTGATTCTACTGACGAAGGCGCAAGAATCATGTAGGTGAAAGAATACGCTCACTACTTTCAAATCAAGAATTCCTAAGTTGAATCCCGCTATGAAAGTAGTTTGGATTCATTCTTAAACCGTATATCTTGAACAACTTTCAAGGTGTATAAAGATTTGATACATGGACACAGTCGTACTACGTTTATGTAATAAACGATCATTGTCACTAACATTTCATGTGGAAAACCCTGTTCGCCGGTGGGCCGCCTCGCTCGGAGCCCTAATCTGAATCCTGTCATTTAGTTGTGGGACAAACTACGCCGCCGAGTCAAGTTCAGGCATAACTGTCGACATATACGAATATACCAAACGTACTTTTGGAAGGTTGAGCTCACAGAGTAGCTAACTACCTTACTAACAGCACGAGATGGTGGACCCAGAAAGCACCTCCCCAGGAAGTTTCGAGATAGGTACCACAGTACTTTCAGGCAGAATGTATTATCGTAGTTTTATAGCAAAGACGGTTTAGGGTCAGTTCTACAATCGACCGCTAAACTTCTAGTCAGCGCTAAGTTGAGGCCAACTCTGATTTTGCGTGCTCTCATTGGCCAGAATCAGATTTGGTCTCAACTTAGAAGTTTGGCGGTCGATTGTAGAACTGCCCCTTAGAGAAATGTGATAATGCATGGATTCGGTGCAACAGGTCGAAGTTTCTCTCGCTTCTGTAAAATGAACGATTTTGAATTAATTCGAATCTTCGTAACATAATACACGTTCTTACCTGCTGAACTTCATCTCCGTGCCTCAACCGCAACACAGCAACAAGTGCAAATTCACTGTTCGCCTTCACGATTGTATTCTTCTCCTTTGTACCGTTAACAAGCATTGGTATGATTAACCGTAACAATTCTGGTGACATCTCGTTAGGTGGAATGGACTTTGCTAAATGGTTGCACACTCGAGCCAATAACTGCTTCACCTCGTTGCTCCCATGATTCATTGTCTAAAAAAAAGAAATACTTATATTAGTGTATTCATATATACTAATTTTCACAACTTGCTGTTAATTTCATTATGTTGCACAACCTTCTGTTGCCTAACCTACTGGTTAAATGATCTAACCTCACATCATTTAACTATTAAATGAAAAACGTCACTACCTGAGAGGAATAGATGATACAAAATTTTAATAACGAGCTTTTGTATTATGTTCCTGAATCAAATACGAAAAAGAATGTACAATTTCTTGCAATAATTAAGATACTGAAGTGCATCAAATACTGAGTAAGAAATTTATCAAAATCTGTTTAAATTTAGTATGAACACGCTTTTTCTTTTATTCGCATCTACATATTGTAAACACACTACTTTGTAACGTGTATCAGATGACAAACGAAACTGATTTTTGCAGAAATCTACCACATTAGTCCGAATTGGCGGGTGAATAATTTCACTTCATTGGTTTATTAAATTTTGGACGATAGTATAAGTCTTTATTTATCCGTCATTATCTGTACTTCTCTATTGTGTACAGTATATACACACATTTTCATTATTCGAAGTTGTGGATTTATATTAGGGTTTCATCGAACTTCACCCTACACTTGTCATTAAGATATAAAAGAATAGTTCTTACCCTTGCAAAAGGCGTCAGTAACTGCTGCGGCAATGGCTGCTTTGTAAGCATTAAATACTGAAAAAGATATCCACATCCTCTGACGCCGTTCATGGCTATAGGCACCTACATGGAAAAAAAATGCACGTACTATTTAGTGATTTTTCTATAGCTAACTCTCTCTTCATTACAATGTAACACAGTAAAAGTAGTTAGGTTAAATAACGTCTTTAGGAATTAAGTCTCCTATTTAAAATTTCTTTTAAGATTATCAAAATAATATAGCTACGGTATTTTAAACTCCCTACATATCTACTATACCAGAAAACAAATCCAGGTCAACATATTAAGGCATCTGTGTTCTTTCTCTCGTATATGCAGAATACTAACTCCCGCTTCCAATACTCCTTACAAACATAATATTTTAAGGCACTCCAAAAGATTCCTCACTTCCTTAAGTTTCTGTGGGTGCTACCAAGCAAATTTCTTGGGAAAGCTATGCGAATCTAAGCAGTATGAAGTAACTGCTGAATGGAGGCGAATCTACATCGCTGAACTGCAATCATAATATTAATTACCTGATATTATTCATTCTAAAGCTGAGGAGAATATGGGCGAAAATTGTAACTGATTTTGGTTTTAAAAAAATAGAAGAGAAGGATTTGTATAGACGGAAGTTAGCATATAACCACGAATATTTGACGGATATGCTCAGAACTAGGTATGGCCAAACGGATCCGGATCTGGTCTTCACTACTCAGAACAGGGTAAAAAATGTCAAGTATTGTATTTACAAGCAATTATCAGTTTATAAGCCATGTGGTGCCTGAAGCTAGGATTGTAAGTCACCACATCTTATTTCGGATATATATCTTTTCAACTTTATTGCGACTGGAAGTTAGTATCTTTAAAAATAATGATGATAAAATCTTGTAACTTAAACCTTATAGGAACATCATAAGAGTTCAAAAAGAAAAATATAAAATATTCTCAAGTTTCGCAACATAGCATGGCACTGATTCATCGCCGCACCTGTCTTTCTTTTCTTCTCCCAGTTTAGTTCTCATCCTGGATTTCCACTGTCCCACCCGATTCATCACAAATGAAGACCACAGAAGAAGAACGTGCTCTGTCCATTTACTTGATTTTACAGCAGAGTGTTTTAAAAGATCATTATCAGCATTACGTATACCTGCACATCAGAGGAAGAATTGCTTGTAATAGATGAACTACGCATATTCTCTCAATGCATGACAGTGCGTTAGAAAGACCTTTCAAGGAGCAACAGATGCCACTCAATTTGACCAAAAATGGACAAAGCAGGTTCTTTTCATGTGGTCTTCGCTAACCGATATTTCGTATTTTCTTTACTCTTCCAACCAGTATCTCTCTTTTCATTCAAATATCACTGGCCTTTCTGATTCACTGTATATGCCATGTTTACTACTACAATAACGCAGATAAAACAATTTTAGTTCCCGAAGTACCACCGAAGTGGAAAATAAACAAATAAATACTCTAAGATCTTAAATTTGTGAGATGGTTAAAATTTCTCTTATAGACCGGAATCAAATAGCACTCATATGACCCTAATAACGAACTCCGACAGAATTCACTAATTTTACATCCACAATGAACTCCTGGAATGTGAAGGTCATTTGTTACTACTTTATGTTGTGGTTATTATTTTCCAGCAAGAGAATGGTACCTACCATCTTCCTATGTCCTAGGGCAGTTATTTAGTTATTCACTTCGGTTACTTATTTTCGCGATTTATGGAAAAGTTATTTCGACAAACTTCTTAATGTACACAACGGAGAACAAACAGAGGAATTTGAAATCTATACTGCAGAACCGTGGGTACCTGAACCTAACGAGATCGAGGTCGTAATGTCGATAAAGAAACTGAATCGCCAGGAACTCACAATATTCCAGGCGAATTAATCAAAGCGGGAGAAACAGCACTAATCAAGGAACTACATAAACTGGTAAGTACTATAAGGAGAAAGGAGGAGCTTCCAAATGAATGGAAAATCTCAATAGTAGTTCCGATTTACCAAAAAGGCAGTAAATCGGACTGCAATAATTACAGTGGAATCTCGTTACTTCCTACATGTTACAAAGTATTAAGACGCCTAAGTGTATACATAGATGAAATAACTGGGGATCACCAATGTGGATTGAGAAGAAATAGATCCACGTTAAATCAAACTTTCGCCTTGAGACAAATCTCGAAGAAATGGAAATATAATAGAACTGTTCATTGATCTTAAGCAAGCATATAAAGGAAAAAGTTATACAGTATCCTGATACGATGTGGAATTCAACTTGTTCAACTAGTGAGGATGTGTCTTGGCGACCCCATAAGCAGAGTACGGAGTTTCGAAATTCTCAACGGATTGAAACAAGGTCATGCCTTGTCACCACTACTGTTTAATTTTGCGTTGGAATATACGATTTTAAAAATTAGAGGGAAAAAGGGACTAACACTGAATGGCTTGAATCAACTGTTCATATACGCGGATGAAGTACATTTAATAGGGGACGATATAGATACACTACAAAGCAACATCAATGTCTTAGTAGAAGCGTGTGATGTAGTAAGTCTACAGGTAAACGTAGAGAGAACAAAATACATGATAACAAACCGAAACACAGTGAATGAAGGAAATAGATAACAAGAATGAGAATACAGAGAAAGTAAATAAATAAAAAAACTTAGGAGTATATGTAACAAGCAAAAACGAGGTCACGCAAGAAATAAAAAGTCGCTTAGTATCGGGCAACGCAAGTTTCTATTTAGTCCAGAAACGCTCAGCTGATGTTTACGAATAATGAAATCATAGCGACTAAGATGGTAGGTCATGTAGCTCGGAAGGGGAAACCTGAAGATTACATTCTATCTTGGTTAGAAAGCCGGATGAAAAGAGACCGTTGGGAAGACCAAGACGTTGTTGGAGGGCAATATTAGAAGGGATCTTCAAGAAGCAGCTGTTCCGTGATGAAAACTGGCTTGATATTGCCCCGCGAATCCTACGGCGAATGTTTGTTACTGCGGCGATGAACTTGAGAGTTCCGTAAGCCATAGTGTTTGTATTTCTTTTTCTTCTTAGTTCATTCTTTTTTATCTGGGGGGGATTAACTTACTAGCTTTTGATACGAGTTTACTTATTTGTTATTTATTTTGGCTGAAGGCGGTCACAATTTCATTTGCAATTATGGACTGAAGTGGCAGTTCCGACCTAAGCCCTTTAAAAGTTGCAGATTGACGTCCCCCACAGGCTGGGATGGTGAAGATAGCGGGCAGGGGATGTAAAGATGGTCCTGTCCCGGCATTCCTTTGGCACTGAGAAAACAAAATGTCAGTCAAGATCACCGGCGTCAGTGAAACTTACCCGCGCCATCTTCCAGAGCTTATCTGATGTCATCGATAGTAACCACAACACAATGGAGATGGGTCAAAAGCCGGTCGCAAGTCTGAGGAATAACATCTATCGGCGAGCACATCTTTCAAGAAAAAAAACATGACGACAATGGCCAGGGTCTTTGTTCTAGGTCTCACCCTGGCATACAATTTGTGAGGCTGTCAAACCTCCCACCGAACGACAAACAGAATGGCACTTACGAGCAACTTCAGTACTGACTGCTCGGGATTAGGACACTGCTCTCCCTGTGTGCTGTGTAAGACTACTAAAAGAATTTCGCGACAGAAAGATTATTTTACACGCGAGAAGCTTCCTTACGCTCTTCGTAAATGTTTGGGACTATGCGGTTTTAAAAAAGCAGAACAAATTTGTTTCTTGTATTGGATAGGGAAACTTCCCACATGCATAGTTTCATCGTTAATTTAATACCTTAACAACTAATGTTTATACCGAATTCAACATACTCTATCAGCCATTAGGTGTCCCAGCAAAACCCGTTGTATTTTGTCCTTGTACTCTTCTACATAAATGACATCAGCTGCTTCCTTCAGTGCCACACACAAAGCGGCGCTACGTCCATGTCTCAGTGTCCAATCCAGTGGAAGATCATCATCTAAGATAAGAGAAGAAAACGATGAACTAGTAACATGAAGGAAAAAGAAAATAATTACGATTGCTAACAGAGCGATACCGTCAATTCCTAATCAAATTCTACAAAATTGTGACAACCTGAGGATATAGCGACACATTTTTTGAGTACACAAGGGCCATAAAGGCCATAAATAAAATAAAAAAAACAAGGGCCACAATCAACATGTCATTCTAAAAGTACCAAGGTAAACGATCGCAACTGAGATTAAATACGCTTCAAATATTACAATTCACACATTTTCAAAATTTTACTAAAATTATGAGGGATGTCTTTGTTCATAAGTTACGTACATTTACAATGATATACAACTATGTATCTATAACTGCAAATAGTATTTCTAACAAAAACTATCCTAATTTCACCAATATGATTCGCTAAAGAGCGTTCCGGACGATGTATGTAATAATGCACTCGTTTACTGATCTGGATCACAACATAGACTGAAAACCTTATTGCACAGGAAATACTTATTTTTTTTAACCAATAAACATTCACTGTTCTATAATTACATTTTACACAATTGTATTTTATTTGGACGTACACTAATAAGCTCCTTGCTCTATTCGTCAAAATAACCACGAAGAAAACTTTATGGAAAAACGTCACTTTGCAAACTTCAGTTCCACTAAATGCTATAAAATACATTTTTAAAGAAAAAAGCTGCAAGTAGGGATGGCTACACAAAAATATATTTTCCTCTTAAAAAACCTACTTGGCGACATAGCGCGTGAAAGATTGCTGAAGTTCATTTCGTGTCTGCAAGTACTTTTATTAACAGAAATTATTACTGATCGATTGTAATAACGGTTAACACTTTGCGCTCTTGATTCGACGTCCCGGGTTCAAATCCACATTGATCTAACCATTACTCCAGCCGTTCTGTAAATTAAAGCTCCTTTCAAAAGTACATGTTTATACGAATAATTTCGCGATCCTTAATACACTATATCTTCCAAGTAATTTCTAAAAAGAAAAAAAAGTTTCTGTATTCTTTACAAAACTTATATATATATATATAGAAGTTGCTTATGAGAAGAAAACATCATTTTATCTTATCTTTACGACATGTAAAAATTTTTTCAATAAATTAACAGGTTAACATTTCCATGATGGCGGCCATGACCAATAGCATTAATCACGAAATATTACTGTACTAGTTTAATTTGCAAACTAGACAGTTAATATAAGAAACGTCACGGTCCCTACTGAAACACAGATACTGCAAGAACGAAGCAATAAATACTAACATAAAAGATGATCTGTCAGTATGACATCTAATTGATCCGGTGAAAGCCATCGACAGAGAGCTCCTAAGCAGCCAGCAACTGCTGATCTAGTCACGTCTTCAGGATGCCCCAACATGTTGGTTAAAGTCTGCAATACTGATTTCCTCAGCTGTTCAGTCATCTTGTCTCCAGCTGGTGTTATTACACCTCGTAAAGCCTGAAGCATTGTTTCTCTGTAGAAAAAGCAAATGTAATTTTAAGAATTAATGTTAACAAGAACAATCAACACAACTACATGAATATAAAACCTTCAATCTAAACTATTAGTTAAAGTCAATGTCCCCATTATAAATGCCTCAACCGAAGTGAAAAACGAAAGAGGAATAATAGGAAAGATATAACAATGCACGTCCACTGTTAGTATATTGCACTTTCAAATGTACCCTTCGGGTGGTATGTGGCACTAGAACTACACTAAAATCAGGAAGCCACAAGGTGGCAGGTTCAACTCCCTGCTGAACCATGGATGTCTGTGCCATTTCAAACTTTTAGTTGAATCGGGACGTGAAGTTGTAATTAATTACTAAAATGGTCCAAAAATAGAAAGTTTACAGAAGTTTACTTAACTCACCAAATGAATGCTGTAATGGTATATTTCTTCATATAATAAGAAAGGAGGCCGACAGAGAGGACTGGTCATGATGCCAATATATTAAACCATCATGACGTTGCCATAATAATCGAACATATCAGGAAAAAAAGATATATTGTTCTGGTGGCAAAATTTATGATTTTATTTGGGTTCTAAACTATATCCGCTACTGTAATGTTCGAAAACTTCCTGAAATCTTTTCCGCCAGGTCCTAATGAATGTACGTAAAGGTGCAGTTAGAATAATAATAATATAATAATAAAAACAGAAGTCAACAATCTCATGTATTTTGTCAGTGCAAAAGTGCCCTACTCTGAAAAGAAATTTAATAGCACTGGCTCCAGTTGCAAGAGTCACCACCCCTTTCAGGCACGTCTTATCACATAAGAAATATCTGCTGTAGATTTAAAACTATTTGTTTACAGTAGCAAACATTCACACTTAATATTTCCTGAATTTTCCAGCTCAGAGGGAAGCATTACAGTTATAACTACATTAATAAAATTATCGTAATTCAGGTAATTATCGGAAAAAGGGTATGTAGTGCATGCAACTCATACGTAGTTTTCAGGCAGTGCGAATAGAAAAATCAATATAACATTTAAACTTGGAAAATGCAATGACAATATCAAAGATGATGTGAAATAAAATAATAATAAAAACTTAACGTACCTTATTGTCGGATCATCTGCCGTACGCACACCTGTATGCAGTTCAGTGAAGAGAGGATCTGCTCTCGTATGTATTACAATTAGGTGACTAAGTGCATTAGCAGCTTTCAACCGAACCTGCCGATTTGAATCATTTAATGCTTTCAAAAATGTTGTCTGAAGTTGAGGTAGGAACTGTTTCAGCATAACACCAACCTAAAACGAAAGATATAATAATAAATCTTTCTGAAGGCTTGAAAATAATAATAATAATAATAATAATAATAATAATCCTAAAGGTATTCCAAAAGCTAATGCCTGTACACACTCGAGCTTTGCAGCTTTTATTTCAAGACTCAAAACAAAATGAAACAGAAAAACTAAAATAGTATTAATTAGCACAAGGAAACTCGAAACCACATCGAAGATACGCGTAAATTCGTTTACATTAATTGTGAGCTAATGAGTAATCAGACACGGTAAACAAGACATTCCACTAATAAGTACGATCAACACAACAGCAGTTGTGGGGTTGATACTTCACTATTCTCCACAATAAGTTGCAACAATATAAAATAAACCATTTTAAAAATAAAGCAACTACCAATAAATCCGTAAAAAGGTCTCACCCTGTAATATGAAACCCTTGTATGAAAGGGAAGAAGAAACCACCATGTTTCACTAAGAAAATTGAGGAAGAACCAAGAAGATACAGTATTTTATTGAAGAATTAAGGCGAGAACTTCTTTTCTGATACAAGGTGAGGGTTTCATATAAGTAATACCGTAAGTTAAGGATAGTGTTTGATTTTTCACTAACTTGCGCTTAATAATAATAATAATAATAATAATAATAAAAAAAAACAACCACCACCTCGTACACGGATTGAAATTTGAAGTCAAAATCACGGTCGAAAGAAAAAGCTTATTTGAAGGGCTCGTGTAATGGCACAATCCTTGAAATTTGAGGTGAAAATATGGGGGAAAGTGGGGCCCCGATTCTATTTTTTATTATTATTTTATTGATTTACTTAAATTTCAGAATAGTTCTTAAACTTAAGTCCGTCTCAATTTAAGTTGGGAAGTACAATTTGTAAGGGAGAGATTTGGACAAGAAGTAGTCAGGCATTCAACTGGAGGGACTAAGGAAATATTTTGATAAAACATCAATCAGGATGGTGTTCTGAGTTCGAATTAATTCCATTTCCTCAATAGCTGATAGGAGACTGCAAAAGGTTCTCTATATCTGTGATTTGTTTAGTAAAATTATTATTATTATTATTAT
>JAGDQP010053720.1:0-10170 GCA_022664845.1 Lepisma saccharinum
GAAGCATCATTTGTTGCCAGTGTGGACCTACAGCCCAACAGTCTTTGCTGTGACAGGACTGTCACCTGACTTTTGGCCCACACTGGCAACAAATGATGCTTCGTGGGTGGGGCAAGCGCGAAAACACAAGTGACCACCACGGCCGCCTTGTTGAAGTCCACCATATTGAATATCACTTTATTTTTTTAAATAGGAAGGTAAGGATGCGACACATGTTTTATTGTCAGTTTTTTCTCACAAATTCAATGCCGCTGTCCATTTTGTCCTGTCACGAACCGATGGCTAATTATGGTCTGTTTTCTCCCTCTGTGTACCCTTACAACACATGCTCGAAATGACCACCCTGTGCAACAATAGTCTGTGCCACACTCATCATGCACAGCCAGCAATGACTCTGGACGCGTGGAAGCACATACATCCACAATCCGCTGCACCAGATGCTGTAAATTCAGGATCTTGACGGAGTACACCATGGACTTAAGGTTGCTCCACAGGTATAAGGTGAGAGGCGTTAGATCCGGAAAGCGTGGTGGCCGCTCCACCAGTCGCTGACGCTGATCCACCTCCCAGGGAATTGCTGATCTAGGTATTCCCGCATGACACATTCGTAATGAGGAGGGGCTCCATCCTGTTGGAAGCACGTTGGGTATGAACCGCCCTCCGACAACACTGACGGCAGGATATCCTCATCCAGCAATCGTAGGTATTGGTCGGCGTTCAGCGTGTCGTAGATGAAGAATATGCCAATGATCCTCGCCTTCTCACCACGCTCTCCGGATTTAACGCCTCTCGACAAACCTGTGTGGCCACCTTAAGTCCATGGTGTACTCCATCAAGATCCTGAATTTACAGCATCTGGTGAAGCGGATTGAGGATGCTTGTTCTACCGTGCGTCCAGAGACATTGCTGGCTGTGCATGAGGAGTGGAGGAGGCGTGTGGCACAGACCATTGTTGCACATAATGGTCATTTCGAGCATGTGTTGTAAGGGTATACAGAGGGAGAAAACATGTCATAGCTAGTCATCGGTTCGTGACACAACAAAACGGACAGCAGCATTGAATTCGTGAGAAAAAACTGACAATAAAACATGTGTCGCATTCTTACCGTAGAGGGGGAGGGGTACTTTGATATAGTTTGGACCATTTATTAAACCCAACTCTTGTATTTACGGTATATTTTTCGATAGAATGTCATTGTGTGCAATTACATCAGCTGGTTCATTGGCTATAAACCTCACCTAATATAATTTCTTTGCACTAAAACCCGCACACAAAAATTCTCCCTTAAATTGCTCCCCACGATTTGGGGTTAATTTGACACGTTATTTGCTTTTATTTTATGTCAAATTTGGGATTGTTTTGTGGTTAGTTTAACACCTGATTCTCTTTTAAATAAAAAAAATTGACAATACAAGTCATAAGCCATCTTTTAGGGGACTATTTTGGCTTTATTTACCGTTTTTTATGTAAAAAAGCTTTTAACAAAGTAAGTTTCAAATGAAAAGAAATGAAACAAATGAAAAGATATTACACGCAAGTTACACACTACGCACTTTACACACCAAATGTCCTCTTCGCAATTTTCACATTCATAGTACGGATTTTTTTTTTTACCCTTTATTACATACACCGCAGACCTATAACTTGCACGACCCACAGCAAATCCAATCTTCTCCTTTGTAGTGGGTAAAATCACACTTGCAGATTGAACAAAAATTTTCTGCTTTTTTCCTTTTCTTTGGCACGTTGGAACATGTTGGCTCTTCCAGAGTGCAGTCATTACTTACCACTTCAAGCTCTGGAAGTTCTTCAGATTCACGTTGATTATTGGTTTCGTTGCATTCCAAATTAATTTGTGCTCCTGGTGTTACGTTCACATTCTTCCCTTTTCTGTGGAAAATTCTTTCCGAGCTGAAACCTCTTCCTTCCTTCAGAAATTCAATCCAAGACCCTTTCAGATGTACCACTGTCACTGCCAGGTAGCTTTTTGAGTACAACTTGCTTATCGAAGGGGCCAGTTGTTCTAAATGCACTTTTGAGATTGCTTTGAACTTTAAGAGACAAAGCATGCATCAATCTCTTCAATAACATTGGAACTTGTTCTTTGGGTATAATTCCCTTTCATCGTGTTTCTTGTCTCCACTTGCCCAAGATTTGTCCCCAATGCTTTTTGAGGGGGGCAAATACTCCGACATTTAAAGGCTGCAGCAACTGTGTTGAGTTAGGTGGTACGGAAGTGAAATAAATTCCTTCTTTCACTGCAGTTTGTACAACTTCTGGGGAGAAATGAGATCCCAGGCTGTCTCCTATTACAATAACGTTTTCTTTCCCATCTCGATGTGCTTTAATGTGGGGTAGTTCAGATTCTGCGATGCCAACCCTAGCACTATAGTGCTAAGCCTTGCACCTTTCCCTTTATGTTAGCACCTAGCACCTTACGTTTGGTACATCTGCAGAATCTAGCATCATTCTTGGTTCCCTTCTTGTTTAACTATTCTTTGCAATTTCCTCTCAATCGCTCTCTGTAGCAGAGAGACAAATCGAAGCTGGAAAGGCAATAAAGAAATTATATTCCCTTTCCTTCCCTCTTCAAATTCAGCCATGGTTCCCAAGGGAGCGGCGGCTTCTTTTAAAAATGTGTCCGCCGCCTTTATGCCGTGACCCTACAAGAGTTGCTCATCCAGTTGTTTTGAAGTATCGCTTAAACATTAAAACAGATGTTGGAAAAAAGAATCATAGTAATAACTCGACATAATTAATAAGCAACGTATATTATAATGTTTGTCCTAGCACCATTTTCTGGTAAATGGCATAATTTTGATCTACGAACAGCACTATTTCAACTTATTTGAGTGGAACGCTGGTTCAGAATCTTGAAGAACCATTTTTCAAAAAGATTAATGTCTAACCACCCGGACTCGCTGCTGTCATAAACCGCTCCAGTGGGTCTTCCAGCTGTCCAGTTCTCATATAAATGTTTAATTTGTAAACAACCATGGGAGGTAATAAGGATCCATCTGCTGTCCTACAAAACATGATCCTAATCGCTGTTTTAGAATGTTCTTGAATTCTTTCGACTGTTCTGCGTCCTCGCGGTACTAAAACCCTTTTAGCACCAGGGTCATCAGTGAGATTTGTCTCATCATAATTAAAGATGAGGCTAGGTTTTGTCCCTTCCAGCGAACCTTGGATGTTATAAAAAAAATTCGTTGATTTCTTCTGTCCCAACTGATGCACGCTGACTTTTTATGTTAGTGGCAAGCCTGGTAGAGAGACCATTTCTGGAAGCAAATGCTTCTACAAAGTCACGACCTGGAACATTGTCTTTCCACTTGTTTGTTCACAAATTTACTCACAACAGTTCGTATATCAGTTTTTGTCATAGGAAATCCCCAATTTTCAACAATTCCTATAGTGTCCGCAATCAGCTTTTCTTCTTTTGGAAATAAAACTGATGGCCTGGCTTTCCTGGATGATCACCACGTAATTTATACATTAAAGTGGTTCTTTTTATTTTGTACATTTCTGCTGCCTTCTTTACTGATAACTTGTTAGCTTTTACTGCCTTGAAAGCTTCCTGGAGATTTTCTGTGTCATACGTTTTGTATGGACGACTTCCAGGCTTTCTTTCGTAGTGACGAACCATTTTAATTAGGAGCATCACCACTAACGTGCTACTTACGTTATAACTTACTTCCAACTGGTATACACTGTCTAGCATTTCAACAACGTCAACACCGTAAATCAGCTGGGGCGGTGTTATTATTCTACAAACAACCCAGTTCGAAGTAGTAATTATTTACATGTCGACAAAGAACAGCACATAAGTATTAACAATACTCAAAAGCTATTATTAACTTCCTTTTCTATTATTGTTGTTGTTTAAATTATTGGCTTTAACCGGCGAAATTGCTGACGTGCAAATTATAACGTACCGGTCATAACAAAGATAGAAGAAGCTTGAATTCTAAGGCCCCTTAAGGTGTATTTAAACCAAATTAAACAATCTAAGAACATGATGTCAAAGTATCCCCGAAAATGTCGAAGTTTCTTCCAAAGTTTAAGTATACGGTACCTTCCGGTCCCTTTACGGTACCTTCCTATTTAAAAAAATTAAAGTGATATTTAATATGGCGGATGATATTAGCAGTCATATATTAGCCATGACGGCCGTGGTGGCTACTTGTATTTTTGCGCTTGCCCCACCGTCCAATCATCATTTGTGGCCAGTATAGACCTCCAGTCCAACAGCCTTTTCTGTCACAAGACTTTCACCGACTTTTTGCCAACTCTGCATATATATATATTCCCACGTTCCGACAGCCCTTATCTCCGAAACGCTGTGGAACTCCACCCTAGTCACTAAGACTTTTTCTCATCTTTGATGTAATAACATCCCTCTAAATTTGTAGGTCGAATTCTGTTATACCATATCTAACTTACTTTAACTTTAGATTACCATTTCTGGTTTATTGAAGAATGTTTATATTATTTAATGTTGTAAGAATTGATTGGCATCAAACTTCAAACATCTTTATCTCGAAAGAGAGACGGTTCCCCACCCATCTTATTATTTTCTTCACATTTAATTCAGTTAGTAAACCAATATTGCATCAGAAACAATAGAAATATCACGAATTAAAATACAAATAAAACTAATATATGTCGTGGAACAGAATATATAAATCAAAAAGAGATATATCTTTTGGCTTATGTTTAGAATACATCTTTTAACCACATATAGGAACCCCAGTAGCACACAAACGTGATTTGAACGTTGATTTTCTGTTTATTACGTTATTGGTTGAAAAATGTACGTTTAATTTTAAATCATATTTCAACAAAGACTTGATTGATATTGTTGAAAAGATGTTGGTTCGACGTAGTTTCAACTAAGGCATAGATTTCATTTCATGGGATTCTTTTTAATTTAATGGAATAACATTTGTAATTAAAAGCTAACTGAATGCCATTAACTATTATTTTGTGTCCTCCTTTGCATATTGAAAACAGGTTGAATTTCAATATATATTCCAACGAAAATTTGGTTTCGTTAATAGGACGTTAATGTGACGTATTTTTAACCATTATATTGAACTGTGCCGTAGATTACGCTTCATGTGTGTCTTTCTAATTGCTTAATTGTGCTTAGAAGAGAATAGAATAAAATTAACTACGTTTCTCATATTCTCATTTTCATGTTGAAAACAGATCTAATTTTAAACTATATTTAACCAACATTTAATTTCGTTAATACGGCGTTAATGTGAAGTGTTTTTAACTTTCCTTCCAACTATGGCAGATTTCGCTTTATTTGCGATTTCTAAGAAGACATATTACGCTTATTGAGAAATACAAATTTAAGAGTGCAGTGATGGTCAAAGTTTTAAAGAATGAAAAATGCACATGACAAAGAAAGAAGGAAAGTCTTATTCTTTACTCTTATTCTTACATGGTGATAAAACGACACGTCTGGATTATGGCGAAAGCGTTCAAGACTGGCTTTTACTCGTCTTCGTAATATAAAGGGAATATTGAAATAGTAGTGACTCTCAGGGCGACTTCGTGGTTGAGTGGTCAGCGTGTCTAGCTACCAACGACAAGTGCGGAAAGTTCCACCTACGAATCCCACAGCAGACGGTTGAATCATTTACTGGTGGAAAATTCTGTATATCATGATGAAAGCAACGGACAAAATGCAGCTAAATGTGTATACCAATAGACAGCAACCATGCTCTATTTTGGCCAACTGAACCAATTTCTTCATCGTCCGCTTCTTGATTTCAACTTGTTTCTTCTCAACCACTATTCAATGTCGAATAAACCGTTGAACAGGTGGACATTTCAGTACATTTACAACGTTAAAAATACGTTTCGGTACTAATGTTTAATCCACAACTGAGGAAGGAGGGGCAAGAATACTCAAATTTTAATTAAACCAATGTATAAACCAATGTAAATTACTTGTTACAATAGATTTATTATACATGAAATTAAAACCTTCAAGTTTTGCATACTAAATATTAGCTCCAAGCTTCTATTCATCCTTAAGCACAGGGCTACTTGAAATAACATCGTACTTATGCATACACTTGTCCCTATATGTGGATCAAGATTATGCGTGAACAAAATTAGGACAGGTGGCAAAGAAAAACACCTACTCCTTCGTAAGATATGCACTGCTCATGCCACTACTCATAACACGTGTGACACTGAATCCAGTTTTTTTTATTGGGGGATTAACATAGATACTACTGCATGCTGGATACTTGTATATGGTGTTACCTTCTGTGTTTTTCTTACTGATGGACGACTTCTTCAACTACAACTTCCTCTGTACAGACTCATTGCTGTTCGGTCCTGCCAACCGTTGGACGATATCTTTTGTGAAACAATGAAAGGGAATGTTATTATTTCAGATTTCCAAGTGAAGATTCACGTTTAGAACTTGATGAACGGCTGGCAGCTTGAGGAGAAGTTGTTGACAATAGGGAAGGGTGTTGCATGAACAGTGTTGGGTTAGGTACTCTTCATTTGTACCTAGGTATAGGCTCTAGATACTGACCTTAAATTGTACCTAGGTACAGATATTAGGTGCCCGTTGATGAATGTACCTAGGTACGTACTGATCAGGGTTCCTAAGGTACATTTTTAGGTACTTTACCCAGTTAATTCTGGACAGAAGTGGAAATTTATTTGAATAATTCTGGGGATACTTATATTAAATAGACCAGGAATAGCAGTCCCATATAATTAATTTCCTGAAACTAAAAAATAATAATAATAATAAATACTCTCTATTGAGAGGGACTGATTCAGCCAAAAACCTTCTGACTTCTCTATCACCTAAGTCTTGTCAGAAAATTACGAATAATATTAACATAGTATAAAAGCAGGTGAAAAGAATATATTTAAGTAATATATGATTATTTGCTGATAGGAGATACGGTTTTATTATTAGTGAAAAAGGAAATGGAAAAGCAAGATACTCATTAAATACTTTATGCATAGTTACACTTGTTTCCGCATAAGGGTTATTTTCTCATGCTTCCATTTACATAGGATCGCCGTGGCTTAGCCGGTTGCGCGTCTGACTACGAATCGGGAGCCCGGGTTCAAATATTGACAAAGACGCTAGACACTTTCCTTCAGTGCTCCCATGCCTGGCGCTCTGAGGTGCACTTAGCTTGTTATCAAATTGAGTACTAATGTGTCCTCGTTATTATTGGTCACCTTGGTAAGTAAAGGAAGTCGAGCGTGAAACTGACCGCATTACCTCATTTTGTACCATTGGCTGCATTCAGCGTGGTGAGCGGCTCAGTGAGAATTATCTCCAGTGAGTGAGCGGCGCTCACAGCGAATCCTTCGGACGTTAAATTTCGTTTATACTCAACAAACAGTTGAATTTTATAAAGTGTAACAAAAAATCAATGCTGTCCGCACATCGTAGTTTGTAGGTACGAATTACGCCATGTCCAACGCTATTAAACACTACACTATGACATGAAACTTGTGTGGTTGTGAGTTGCAAATCGTTATCAGCAGTCAAAACAAGCAAGTGGCGCCAAGGACGCAGTTTCACGGTAACCACAGTGACAACTAACGCCGTCTATGTACAAATTCCGGTTTCATATTTACACACCTGGTAGTCGTCGTGATTTCGTTATTCTTACATCATCGGGTGAGTTGTACAGTCGTGAAGTTCTTCATTATGCAGTCTCTTTCATTCTCCAGTCATCTCGTCCCGTTTCGGCCTGTAAATATATCTTTCTCAAAACCTTATTTTCAAACACTCGTAATTTATTTTCATCTGCTAGGGTCGTACTCCAACTCTCGTCTCGAAGGTCCTGGGTTCGAGTCCCGGCAGGGGCATTTGTGTGGATTTTAATAGCTAAGGGGCGAATCGTGACGGGTCGAAGTCCAAAGTTACTAGACTGGCCCATATAAAGAAGAAGTTTTCCAACTTTCGCAACCGTAAAGTATTACCGGCAGAATAATCGTTCTGTATATTTTCAATTTCAACTTCCTTGATATTAATCGTGAGGTTAGGAGTTTCTGGACTGAATTGAAACATGCGTTGCCCGAT
Source organism: Lepisma saccharinum (assembly GCA_022664845.1). Classification (NCBI taxonomy): domain Eukaryota; kingdom Metazoa; phylum Arthropoda; class Insecta; order Zygentoma; family Lepismatidae; genus Lepisma; species Lepisma saccharinum. The sequence continues at coordinate 8,088 of JAGDQP010053720.1, forward strand.
ACTAAACGACTTTTTATTTCTTCCGTTAGCTCGTTTTTGTTTGTTACATATGCTCCCAAATATTTAATTTTGTTTAAATTGAAATTTGTATTTAAATTAAAAAAATTGAAAAGGAAAGATCTTTTAAATATATGAAAAGGTATTCATATGATGTTTCACTCATCTAAAGTTTGGCAAAATCTTCCAGTTGTTCCTTAGTTCGTTTCTTCTAAAGGAAAAAGGAAAAACTAGCAAAGGTATAAAATAACACTTAAAAATAATTTAAAAGGACAGAAAAATAATTCATTTCCGACAAATTCAAAATTAGGTGGGTTGCAATATTCAATACGCCTGTATGATATTAAATATGAGTAATTATTTTTATTTTTAATTTACAATACAAGGCAACTATAGGCTAAACTTATCACATGCCGAGGAGAAGGCGTCCGTAGTTTCCAACACGAACATCTAACTCCCGAAGCTCCCTTCTAATATCGTCAATTCAACAATGTTTTGGTCTTCCCAACGGCCTCTTTCCCACTTACCAACCACGACGAACTATAATATTAGTTTTCCCCTATCTGAGCTACATGGCCTGCCTATCTTAGTCATCGTGATTTCATTTTTCTTATCATGTCGGGTGAATCATACTGTTTGTGGTGTTCTTCATTATGCAGTTACCTTCATTCTCCGGTCGTCTAGTTCCGTATATCTTTCTTAAAACTGTACTGGGATTTGCCAAATGAACCTGCAAGAAGTGTTGGGAAATTTCGGTCAGTATGACTGGCAGCAGAACTCGAACTTGCGTACCTTCCCACTGCCGCTGGAAGCTCGGTGAAAATATGAGTTATATATACATGCGCCTGCAGAAAGCAATGCACATTGTGAAGCTCTTGTAATACATAAAAGGTAGTTCATCCGTAAGTTGATTATAAAAGTTACACTGCCTCAAATATTCAATAACTTATTAGTTTTTTTATTGTTAAGATCTGCTCTCCAGTTAGTAATAGGTTCAATAGAAGCAGATAACTGCAGAGTTGTATTATACTTTAAATTTCTAAAACTGGAACCGAACTCCATATTTAGTCTTCCAATGTGACAACTACATCCATTTTCAACAGCCTATGAAGATATAGCTTTTCTTTTAAAATTTCGAAGAAATTGGAAGCTTTGCAATTAAAGTTTCAGCTTTTATACTAACAATGGACCACATGTTAGATTTCAATCAATGGCTTATTTAGTAAATGAGACAAATAGTTCCTAGATTCCTTCAATATCAATGTTACCAGTCAAACCTTGGAGAAATTTTATCATATAAATAAAACTCTATCGTTGAGAAATTTCTCTTACTATTATTATCTGAAGTACCTAAGGAAAGTACCTAAAATTCAAGTATTAGGTACTGCAACTGAAATTTACTTAGGTACATGCTTTAGTTAGGGCCTACATGTTTTGTACTACCCAATACTTTGCATGAGCGGTTCACAGGAAGCGTTGGTGTGTTTCGATGAGCTGTTGGATCTCAGGAGGGTCTTTTACTTTCATTGTAGCTGGACGAATAATTTAGGGATCAGAACTGTTACTTGAAGCGCCTTGAGACTCAGTTTCAACAACTGATACGGAAGATGACAGAAAGTCTTTATCTGTGTATACACATCTGTGAATATGATATTTTGTGGTTACAGTTGACAAAAATCTTCCATAGTTATGATATGATATTTGTCCTAATGATTAATAATGTAGGTCAAGTACGAATGTGTATCATTAACCCGACTATACCTGTGTAATCTTTCCTCTGGCTCATATAATGGATTTTACCGTGACGCTGTGCATGTACCTTGTAGAGGCAGTACAAAATATTGGAGAGTGTGAACCTTAAGATATAGTATGAACTACTATTTAAAGGTGTTTTCAAATGCATAGTATATTGTGTCGGGTATACGGCTTACTCTACGATATTATATGGAACTACAGGAAAAGCAAATTTACTTACCTAAATTTTTCTATCGTTCTTTGTAGTACCTTCACCAACGTTCACTTTCTTGCACCCATAACTTCCTACTATCACATAAAGTCAGTTTTGCTGTATGCATATTTTTCCCCA
>JAGDQP010053721.1:0-13497 GCA_022664845.1 Lepisma saccharinum
CTTTCAGTTCCACAGAGGAAATAGATTCCTTGTTAAGTATGAGAGCTAGTGTATATTTGCTACAATCTAATACATCGTTTTTTCTTTCCATGTAAGACGAAAACTGGCATTGAATAAAATGTATTCGTCTTTCCTTTTCAAAAGTGGAGCAACATGTATCACGCGCGATGCTTTCTATAATTTATTCTCTCCTTGAATGCATTATCACTTTCGATTACAATTTGAACACTTTTTGTACTATTTCTGACCGAAGTTAGAGTGTATTAGGTTTGGTCGCCTAAAACACAAGTTAAAAACTATGCGAGGGCGAGGATAAAACACATATGCTATGCTTGTGTGGTTGTAGGGCTGGTAGCATATTGCTTTCACCAACCAATCTACGAAGAACATTTTTCACTTTCATCCCTATGTACACTCAGATTCATAGAAAATAGGTGATGGAAAAAATTGAATGTCCGAAAGTTGCACAATCTCGCAACACACGCGGCAAGCACAGAATATGGAATGTTGAATATAGGCACGGTACTTTAACATTGTGTATTTTATACAACTATTTAAAAAATTGTCCAGAGAAACGAAGTGCGCACGGGCGTATGCAGTATGCACGCGACATTTGTCGTTGTGTCGTCGACGACTAATGCTGTCGGGACTCGCGACTTGAGATGCCTTTTTATGCATGCGACATTTGTCGTTCGTCCAAAAATTTACTTTTCGCAATATCATTTGATATCTTCTCAAAATGTCTCCAAACATTGCTTTGAGGCATAGTTACTCTCTTTCCAGTCTTCACGCTAATCAAAACAAAGCACTAACCAGTTGCTCCACAAACAGAAATATGGGTATATTTCTTCTATATACAGTATATCAGCAGTGACACACTCCTTTGTACTTGGGTTCGTCGCGCTTCAGTTGTTATGTTCTTAGAAACTCGACATTTCTAAATATTTTAGAACACCTTATTTTCGGCATGCACACAATCAGATTAAAAAATGCACGTGTTTTCCCAGAAAGTATTTAGAGCCAAATGAACATCTACGAGCACTTTGTCGGAATTCAATTACAGTTAGGTTGACACGCTATTGAAGAAAATAGTTTTGAGATTAACAAAAGCTATTTGTTTCCACTTCTCAACGGATGTTCAAGACAATCCGAACTATTTTCTTTTGGCAAGACAATCAATAGCATGAACTGTTTCTAGGGATAGAGCATTGAAGTCTAGTCTAACAGTTATTTTTATATTTACAATACTTTGCTCTCCGAATGTCCAAACTAAAGGAAAGACATTCAGAGAGTTTTCCTGTCTCATTAGTCATATGGTGGGATGGGTCTAGGATGTTTCGATGCAGAATGTTTTAGTGAAAGCAAGTTTCGGTGCAATAAATTACTGGTGAATGTTGTTTATTGATAAATTAGTAAAATAGGAAAGTTAAAATATATAAAATTAATTAGTTGCTACATTATTATAACGTTATTAAAGTTTCCCTACACCAACAATCTGTTCGGTAGTAAATATTTCATTTTGAACGAGTAGATCTACAACAGATTAAGAAAATTGATTAAGCCTCACGAAGGAAACAGGTACTTGTTATAGAAATGTCTTCACATAAATTAATTCTTGATAACATGCTTAATTTTTATTTAATTAAATATGCTCAGAGAGAGAAAGGTGGGGGGAGCACAATATTGCAGTATCATTCAGTCTCCTGTGGAGAGATCAAGGAGTCTAAGCGCCCAATGCCACTCTGTGGCCAATTACCAGACTATTTGAGATGGCACTTTTTTTTAATATTATCTGTGTTTTTCCTTTTCATACATTTTCGTATATAATACAACTTTCATAGTTATCAGGCACACAAAACATCTTCCGTTATCTTTCTCTTACACTTGGTTAATAGTGTTCTCATAATGAAGGGAAAAGGAAGAAACAACCTTCTAAAAGATATTCCATTAAAAATGTTGAACCGGAATCAGAATCGATAATATATTAAGTTGATTTAGAGGACATTCAAGTATCAGTTTAGTCATTTTGAACCCCTTTCGGTTGTAAGTAAAAAATAGTAGATACCCGCCCCCTTCCCTTATGCTTACGTAAAACACATCAAGTTTATTATCGTTATTTCGTAGTAAAAAAAAGTACCTAAATCTAGACTAAAAAGTATTTTTTAGCGATCTTACGTAAACATTGCTCTGATCTCCCTCCCCTATTGTCAGAAGAAATAAGCAACGCTTGACCCCCTCCCGACTGGAATGCTTACGTAGTACTTCAACGGCACCTTAAGACAATTTATTTCTAAGTGAAGATTCTTTAATTACTTATTTTACAAATTCGATTTCTTTCTAAGAAGAAAAGGAGTCAATTAGTTCTTATAGACTGTCTCATTTATATGAACTTTATACTTATAGATTTAGACACAGATCGAAATTACCATCAATAACAATACAAACATTCAAAATATAAAACTAATATTCAAAACAGATTGCTAATTTAATTTTGACATTTAATAAATCCAATGATTACTGCATTAGTAATGATGTTCTAAGTTTTACAGCCTTTCTATAATAATCAAAGTGGGCTCTAATTTTTGCACGGAAACTTCCGGATTTTTGTGGGATGGTACCTTCAAACTAGATACTGACTTCCTTCATCTTCCCTCTCCCTTTCATGTCCTGAGCCAAATGGCCATAAATATAATTTCATTCAATAGCTAAATGCATCACAGTTTTCGCTTAAATGTGTATTAATCCGCTCTTCCTACAGAGTGGATTGAGGGAAGATATCCATCGGGGAAAGATGTCTATAGTAGCGGAATTCTATAACAATGGTCCTAAATGAAAAAAAAATTGTATGGTATGAACGAATCAGTCAGTATCCTCCCTAAGAGAATGTAGTGAATGTCACGTGGAAACGAAACAAGTACTTCCCCCAAAAATCTTGTTTTAGCTTAAAAATATTTTTCTCTACTCAGTACAGTACCCAGCTTAGAATCGGACTAAATTCCATGACAGCGTAGAAAATACACTTGAACAGGGCAGTACGCCATTTGATGCCCACTACCTAAATACATTCTATCAAATAAGACTATTTTCATTGTTTTCTGGTTAGACGCTCATTTTTTGAACTATTCTTCTTGAATAGAAGAGAGTCAATAAGGATATTTTGTAAATGGTAGTCTGGGTACGTATTCAATAGAATTTGAATTTCGTTTATGGCCTCTAGGTAACTCCGGCCGGCCGGAATATATGGCTCCGGCCGGAATACCGGCGGGATGACGATGTAGGAGAGAAGTCAGCAAATGCCTAGTTTCGAAAGTACCATCCCAGCATTAACCTTGTGTGATTAAGAATACTGCTGGATAAACCTCAGTGCAAATGACCGACGCAGGTATCGAACTCAGGGCTTATGGAACACAAGCCAACGCTCTACTACAACGCGCTACATATACTAGATACATGTTCAATAGAATGTACGCCATAAGAATATATATATATATATATATGACCGCCCCGTTGGTTTAGTGGTTAGCGTTGCTGACTACGGATTGAGGGGTCCTGGGTTCAATTCCCGGCGCTGAAATGATTTTTCGAAGGGGTGTGGTTCTGGAACGGTAACCACCCAGCATGGTGATGCAACTAAGGAGTTGCTATGAATAAAAGATAGTTGCGATCATAGTGAAAGCTTAGGCTCTCCTCTCCCAACCCATCTGGTCAGCGTGGGACCAGTAAGCCAATCTCCTCCCTCCGGAGAAAGACCTCATCCAGTAGTGGATCAAATATGGGTGTGATTTATTATATATTTCACATAAAACCTAAAGTTATTTCTGCATTAAATTGGTGTATGTTCCATTATTTCATAAGGGAGAGAAATCTGCGCTTTCAAGCACATGTCGTCAAAGTGGAGTCGTTTCAAGATATCCATACTTGTTCATGTATTTTAGTCACATTATAGAAAACGTAGTCATGAAGTATCACTACTGTTGTCGTTTATCTTAATTATAAGATATGAGACATCTTCCCCCAAATAAGTGGGTATCTTACACTAATGGATGGGGAAAGATTCGTTATTTGATATGTACGTTTAAAGACCAATAAACCTATATGCAATGTTTCTTCCAGGACATTTTATTCGGGGGGGGGGGGGGGGTGGAGGCTCACGAAAATTATAAACAATTTATATTGACTGTAATGTGCTAAAAATAAAAAATAACAATAGACATTAATGTTATTTTAACAATATATTGCACTTCCTTAGTTAACCTAAAAATAACATCTTAGTGGTAGAGCGTTGGCGTAGCATTCGGGAGTCATGGGTTCGATCCCAGCAGCCGACCATTTTGACTGAGGCTTTTCCAGAGTTTTTCCTCAGTCACCAGGGAAATGCCGGGATGGTGCCTTTAACATAGGCCCTGGCCGACGCCTTCCCGAATCCTTTCTCCTCCCCTATCACGGCCTGAGCCTTAGATGGCTAAGGCCACAAATAAAATTAAAACTCCAAATAATATGAACCATATTTCAGAATATACTATTATATACGTATTTCAGTGTTAACATACTATTAACAAGTGTTAACATTAATTCTTTTGGGAGGGCGGTTGGAAACCTTTCGGGGGACAAACTCCCCCGAAAACATGCCTGATAGAAACAGTGAATATATCCGTTGTGTATGCAATTAGTTTAATATACTTCCGTCAGTATGAGCATCAATGTTCAATATGTTTTTGTGCAAAAATTTGCTTTTCTATTTATTTTAATTACTGCACAATGTCTCGTAGAATAAAATGTGTGGCATCTTCCCGAGATCCACTATAATTCATGGATTATCTGTTCCAAAGATAATTGTTCGATTATCCGTTTATCCGAAATCTAAATCTTCCAGCGTTGACAGCCTGCTCAAGAATTGTCAAAATACGTGGCAAGCTCAAGAATTGTCAAAATCTTTTAATTCTTATTTTACGGTCATTATCGCGCTAAATATTTAAGTACGTGCATTTTATGGTATATATATTCTCATGCCAAATTTTTGTTTGTTGGATTCATGTGCTTGGTATATTCTTGAGAGGGTGAATAAACACAAATCTCTAGAACAGAAATTGTTATGCAATTATAAACTGAAGAATAGCAGTAGATGTCAGATATGACACAGCCTTGTCAAATTTGTCTCGCAAACAAGCCTTGTTATTTGAGGGTTAATAGTCATCTTATGTTTCTAAGTCGTACAAATATCACATTCCTGCTGTAAATTTTGCAAAAAGTGTTCACCAGCTTCGGAACTTCTCGTCTCGAACTTTTTAGGATGTTCTTCGTCATGGTTTCGTCTAGATCTGAAAATTACGGTCTTGGTCTTGGTCTCGATTGTAAACCTCAGTCTCGTCTCGGTCTCGAGTCTCGCCACGTTAGTCTTTGTATTGTCTCGGTCTCGTTTCGAGAATCTAAAAAATCGATAGACTAAAAAGTTGCCGTCCCTTGACTTATTTGAAATGGTTATGCAGGATATCCGATCTCATGTCAGTACAAGAACAAAAATATTAATATGATATTCACATAGTTTGTTACATAATTAATTTGGGGTTTAGATTAGAAATAATATTCTGAAATAGAAAGAAAAACATTACAATCTGAAAATAATATAAAGCTTTAGGTAGGATATATAGAATACCAATAAGTGAGACACATGAAAATATTTCTATTGGTAATTTATTGAATAACTGTTACATTGAAAAAAAAAAGTCAAAATTTTCTACGAGAGTTATAGAAATAAATGAACGCACACTGTTAAAGATATTCCAAAACGTTCCTGAGAAAAGCTAGGAAGCCTGGAAATTTAAAGTAATTTGGCTAATAAAAGGCACCCATCATACGGTACTAAGGAATACTGGGAGCGAAAAAAACAACAACAACAACAAAAGAAAACAACAACATAAAGTCTAAAAAATTTGAACACGAGTTCTTTAGTCGAAAATCCAGCGTCGTACTGATTGCTCTAAATTTCCAGTTAAAATAAAGCAGTATGGAGAGTTGGAATTATGTTGGCTGAATCCCGAAGATATAAACTAAGTTGATCCCACGACTTACGCCATATTTTAATCATTTATGTAATATTCAATTAGGGTTAGGAATTCCCATTCATACAAAATATTTTCAATTTCTACCAAAATAAGAACTGAAAAAATGGCGGCAGCAAACTCTTGATCGACATTGCATGCACAGCTACGATAAGAAACAGTTTTCTCATTCTGCGCATGTGCAGAACTGAAAACGAAAAATATGCAAATAATCATACAAAAAAGGCTGAGTTTTCCTCCATGACAGTGAAACTACATGAAATACTAACAATTCTGCGAAACTTGCCTGAGAATTAATAGGAACGTATTTAATATCGTACAATATGTGACAAAAATTTTACTTATTGTGAACTTTTGTACAAGAAAATAATTAAATACAAAGAAATTGAAAATAACATTTACCGAACTCCATAGCCACACGAATCAACTAGTTTATAATACTGTTCTTGATTGATGAAGAGAATAATCCTATAGGTATGGATTACAGCTGCAGGTCCATACATTAAAGAAAAATGAAAAGAGTGAAGTGTGTTGCCGGTAGGCACTACTTTCAAATAGCGAATTGCTAATCTTATAAACTGAATTAAGCACGTTGGTATTTCATATAAACCGTGTTACCAGGTTAAAATGTCATCCCAACAATCCTAGCACACCATAGCTTAATAGGTAATAAAAGTAACTTTGCTGTGTCTAAGGCATTACTATGTACAATCTTATATCCCCTCTACGTTCATTTGTCGAAAACTTTTGATTGAGGAACGGGCTACGACGGTGGTTGAGTTGTTGTTCGAGAGGTCTCGGCGAAACTTTACTAACGATATGTAGATAATCCAAATGTGATGCTCGCTCCTCCTCGCTTGATTTTTATTAAAAAAATATTGTTTTTATCGAATGTCACAGGTATATTTACGTGATAGATTGTGCAGAATTTGCTCCGCATAAACTATGAAGTTCCTACAGGGAAATTTTATACATCATTTAGACTTCAGCAACAAATACTGGGAAGCCTCATACAATCGCTATGTCTGTCTGTCGAAAACTTTCAAATCAGAAACTACCAGGGCTACGAAGATTGTTGAGGTGCCGTTGAGGTGTCCAGCGACTGAGCTCCGACTTACTAAGATAAGATAAGATAAAATGAATTGTATGGGCGGTACCAGCACTATGGCTTACGCCCTTCCCGATACGGGGAAAGCCCCTTATCTTTGTCACGTCTACACATAGCTGTTAATTAACTAAAAGTATAAAATCATATAAAAGCTGAAGAGGTAAAGTGTCTTCAGTAAATAAAGTATTGGTAAAAACTAAAGATGTATAGAGTCTTTAGCATAAATTAAAAACGTGAAGGCTATAAATGGGCCTTCACAAAAATAAAATAATGATACTACATAAAACTTAACAGCTAACCAACACAATCATCTCAAATAGACGGAGATAAACCTGTCTCTTGAATAAACATAAGAGCCTTTCGCAATTAACTGATTCATCCCCTTACAATGACGCCATGTCATTGGGGATGTTATAACGTTGTCTGAGATGATTATATCCTGGACAATCTAAAAGGACGTGACGAATACTTATAATTCCATTGCATTCACTACAATGCGGAGGGTCCAAACGTCGCAACAGATATCCATGCGTCATGCGACTGTGCCATATACGTAGACGACATAAAAGCACTTCTTCACATCTACTATCTCGGCAAGAAGATTTCCATGGAGCAACAGTTACCTTAATGTGTTTCAATTTATTAACAGCAACGTCATTACATCGTCACTGCCATTCATTTCGCGTAACCTGTCTATAATAGATCAACATATCCTGAAATGGGACATGTTGGATATCAATGTTAGCTCCTAAAGAGGCCTCACGTGCAGCTTGTCTGCCAGTTCATTACCATGGATACCAACATGACTTGGTATCCAGGAAAAGATAACTGCACCACCGGCAGAGCAGATTGTGTGTGTTTTACATAGGATATCTTGCACGAGCGGATGTTTAGAATACATATTGTTGAGGCTTTGAACAACACTCTTCGAATCTGTACAAACAAGGATGTGGTTGAAACCACAAACAAGACTAAAATCCAAAACCTTTAAAAGAGCATATAGCTCAGCAGTAAAAATACTTCCTTTGGGATTAAGACAAAACTGGCGGGCTTCCCCATCTACAACAAACGCGCATCCAACAGATTCATCTGATTTGGACCCATCGGTAAAAAGAGATATAAAATTCGGGTACTGACTCTGCATCTCACAAAAACTCAATCATAGATGTCTCCTATTTCCTTAGTGTTGATAAAGATATATCAATCCGTGGGCGGGCAAGTGTCCACGGGGGACGGAGACTAAAACGGACAGGGCAGACAGTTGGGCGGTCTGCATTCAGATTCTCCAACAACTCTGATGCTCGGATGCCAACTTGTCGGGTAGCGTGACCACGGTGTACACGGGCTCGTTGTACTGGGTATACGACTAAGTTATATGCTGGGCGGCCCGCTAAAGATGATATCTTAGCAAGATAGCTCAGCATCTAGTACATCCTATGAATCTCGAGCGGTAGTTCAGCGGCATCAACACAAAGACTGGTGACAGGACTTGTGCGATACGCGACAGTGGAGAGTCGAATTCCAGCATGATGGACACTATCGAGCGTATGTAAGGCTGAAAATCGTGCAGAGGATTAAGTGTGACAACCACAATTAAACTTCGATAAAATAAGTGCGCGATAAAGGCGCAACAAGGTTGTACGATCAGTACCCCCAAGTGGGATTACTTAAAACACGTTATAAATTCAGAGCTCTGGTACAGGAAATTTTAATTTGGCGAAGGTTACTACGCCAATTTTACTTTGTATCAAATAATAAACCAAGGTATCGTACCTCCTCGACGAACTAGAATTGTCTGTCTCCAAGAAAGAGATCTGGGTCTACAAAACAATTTCGTTTACGGCAGAAGTGTACACAGTGAAAAACGAAAGCCAGTCTGGTGTGACCAGTCGACAAGACGGTCTGGATCTGCCGGGCTGTGAGGTTGATATTCGCAGATTTATAGACAATCGTCAAGTCGTCAACATATAAAAGACCTTGCACAGGAGGGTGAATACAAACCATAACACTATTCTTTGCAATAGCGAACACTCCGACTTACTTGTTTCCATATTCGTAGAAATATATATTGTATATTGTCGCCGTCTTTTCTAAAGTATTGGTTAGTATTGAAAAAATCTTTCAATTTTTTAAAAATATAATAAGTAAATAGTATAAGAAAAGATCTATATCAGAATTTAGACAAATTGGCTTCTTGACCTATGCTTTACAGTCTTTACGGAATCAGTCTAGCAGAGACTGATATAAAATTGGTAGAGTGTCAACATATATAAAAGATTAACAACAGGGGGAAAGCATGGGGATGGAAATTCGCAGAAGTAAATAAATGTCTATATTTATCCGTTCCCGAATCAATCTCCAACACTTTTATGTTATTATCTATTGAAAGACAACAGAAAATAGTTTGGCATCGATAACTTGACTACTTATACGGCTTATAGTAATATTTTAAAACTACAATATAACGTGTTAAATGAAGTTTATCAGAATGATACGCAGTGGCGCCCATTCATTTCGAAAGAGGTCATGCATACCCCAGCAGGACCCACCCCGCTTTAGGTTGACCCACCCCAAGAAAAGACAGTGTATTTTTAAATGCTGCATTTCATAGGTATTCTATAATTTTAGAAAGGAAACGTATTTATTTTTAAGGGTCACAAAATTTATTCACAGCAGAAAAAAAAACTAAAATAGCTTGAGGTACACTGATTGGTACATTCGCCGCGTTAAGCGTACATAATATAGTTCATAACACTAACACTTTTGTTAGTAAAGGGAAGATAAAAATGTGAGTGGACACCAGACTGAATTGGCGCTGTATGACACACCACGTCGAAAAGTTAGATACGTAGCAAAGGTGGATTTTAGGAGTACTCAACATTTGTAACATTTCACATATCAGTGTCACTAAAGAATCAGTTTTGTCATAATGCTTTAAGGAGCAAACATGTCAACTATTTTTTTCATAATCAATGGAGATGTCCCTATTCGTTGCAATTATTGGCAAACCGTCTATTCGGTCCCTCCTATTCCCACTGTAGATTTCAAATTAGTTTCAACTTAGAAAGTGACCTCTCAGTGGATACATTCATTATTGGCAAGCGACAGAAAACTTCAGAAGATAATTCAGGTTTAGGAAAAGTTATCAGTTTTAACTTGAAAAATATTTTGGCAACTCTTGGAAAGGCTGCCAACACTGAAAGGTTTACATTTTCCCAAATGTTATGTGATGAAACATCATCATGAGAATTAGACGACTCGTCTCCATCCATGTCCAAATCTACAATGGACTTATTTTTTTCTGTGAAGGTTGGCTAGGTAGATCAACGCTTTTTCTTCTGGTTACTAACAGTTCGGAAAAATGGTTGACCTATCTATCTTCACAGCGAAAAAAATAAATAAATAAAAAAAATATACTTGAATGTAGATTTGGAAGTGGACAGCGAAAAGAGTGTAACTCTCATGTTGATGGTCTCATCCTGTCGAGTATTTGAGGAAATCTAAATCTTCCAGCGTTTACAGCCTGCTCAAGAATTGTCAAAATACGTGGCAAGCTCAAGAATTGTCAAAATCTTTTAATTTTTATTTTACGGTCATTATCGTGCTAAATATTTAAGTACGTGTATTTTATGGTATATATATTCTCATGCCAAATTTTTGTTTGTTGGATTCATGTGCTTAGTATATTCTTGAGAGGGTGAATAAACACAAATCTCTGGAACAGAAATTGTTATGCAATTATAAACTGAAGAATAGCAGTAGATGTCAGATATGGCACAGCCTTGTCAAATTTGTCTCGCAAACAAGCCTTGTTATTTGAGGGTTAATAGTCATCTTATGTTTCTAAGTCGTACAAATATCACATTCCTGCTGTAAATTTTGCAAAAAGTGTTCACAAGGTTCGGAACTGCATCCACCCCACCCACCCCAGATAGAAATCTCAGTATATTTATAATTTCATGTATAGTGATATGTTGCGTAATTATTTTTGCTTGATTGTACAACTTGCTCAAGCTGCAATTCTACTTAAATTGTCTTCATTGTTTATGTCATCCAATCAGTGCCGGCCTTAGGTAAAATGACGCCGGGTGCGAGAGCAAAATTTGGCGCCCCTTGAACTTCAAATTTCAGTGATGAACAGTAAAAATCTAAATAAAAAGGTAATGTTCAAATGTTACTCGTTTCCACACCACTCATCAGATGCAGTAATTTACGTGCTTTTTAACGTGTTTCCCTAATAAGCCTATTCAACATAGTTAACGCAGACTTTCTATAGACTACGAAAACTTCAATTTTCAAACATTCAGTTTATAGTGTTCAAGTTTGTGTTGCTATTATTCGGTTCACAGTTCCATTATAAAGGTAGTTTTAACGCAGTTTATAAGTTTAAGTAAAAGACACTTTGCGAGCCTTTGACTGAGCAAACTGGCGGATCGCAATTGAGAAGTAAAACTCATGAGCAACGTCATTTTCAATCGATAAAATATCTAAAGATGACAATCTCTCATCTGCCACCATCGATCTCAAGTATGTCTTGATTAGCCTTAGCTTTGAAAAGATCTTTTCAGCACTCGCAACAGTTACAGGTATGGTAAGAAGAATTCTCAAAGCTACCCACACATTTGGGAAGGTATCCTCCAGCTGGTTCTGATTTTAAGTTAATGGTTTTAATAGGAGTACCTTGTCCCTTAGAGAGTATTAACTTCAAATGCTTCAGTTCTTCCTCGAGCTCCGTTCTATTTATGTCCCAACTTTCTCCCTCTTTCAGTGCTATGTGTAGATCTTTGCAGTGAGCCGATAGGTCTTCAGGTAGTGCCTCTAGGTTGTAGAGAAAACCCCAAAAATCCTGGTGTTCTTTGAAGAGCTCGAATCGTTCAACAAACTTCAACACTGTCTACTGTCACGTACGAAACTCAGTCTTTAAACGCTCCTCGGCTGTCTGCTGCAGTCCCTGGTTCTCTCCTTCGTATTCGAACATCCTTTTCTTCATTATGCAAACTGCTTCGATAAATTCGGCTGCAACATCTAATGCCTGTGCCATTTTCTTTGCTTTTTTTCTCAGCCTCATAAAATCCTTCTTGTCGGTAAGACGATACGTACTTCATACAACATGTAATGAGGCTTGTTGCAGTGACCAAATTCATATCTTGTTTTTGCGTGGATTTACTAACAGTAATTATTATATAATTCTTGGTTGTTCTAAGATTTTTGTTCTTGTTCTAAGATTCTTGTTTGTTCCATTAAACAACCAGATTAGTTCCAAACTTATTTATTTCGAAATTACTCATTCATTTGTCTAAAGAACTTGAAATGTTCAGAAATAAGCAAGATTTTTACCACAAAAACATAATCTAGGACGATTAACTGAAGTTCTAAATTCTATATTTGAAGGGTATGGGGGAAAACAATGGTAACCCTCATTTCGTTAGAAGATGAGTTGAGTACAGAAATACAATGGTAACACTTATGTGAGCTAAACTCTTTCCACAGCTGTTCACAAAATCTAGTATCAAATAGGAATTGCAAAATAAAACCAATTTCTGAGCCGACTCCGTTTACTTACACTTTGTTCCTTACCTGGGCCCTCAAAACCTAAAAATTTGCAGACCATAAATGATATAAAGTAAGACTCCTAAATATGTATGTCTAGTTGTCTACGTTGAATTCAAATAAAATATTCCCCCCGTTGAGTATTTTTCTTTAATCTGGTCTCTAATTATGAAATATTATTTATCACTTACTCAGGGATACGCCGTCCCTCCTCTAACCAAATGAAGTATGATACAAAAGTTCACTATGTCTTATAGTATCAACTAAATGTATTTTAATTTTCTTAGATCTCTGACTGTAATCGAGGCAGTCAGCACACTAGAAATTATTCTCAAAATTTTATATTCAACAATGTATCATTAAGAGAACAACTGTTCATACATTTTATCACTGATACACTACTATCAAGACAATATTTATGTGTGAAATTGATACCGATGCATAATACGGGTACATGTACATTACAAACTACTATCCAGGCGGTTGGCCTACGAAATTATCATCAGAAAAATATTTTTCCACTTTTAGACGCAAACAACAGCAATCTAGGCTGTTGATGCACGAAACAGTTCTCGAAGTACGATATTTTTTACATAGCACAGGTTGCAATCAAGGCAATCGCTGTGCGAAAAATTATTTTCGCTGCACCCTAAACACAAGTAATTCTGATAATATTGTGCTTAAAAATCTAAAGAAATACCATCGGGTTGCAATCTTGGCACTTCCGGAAGTTTTTCCACTGACTTACAATGTGCAAACAGAGCCATTTATTTTCATCAA
>JAGDQP010053722.1:0-13497 GCA_022664845.1 Lepisma saccharinum
AGCGCGGCGGAAGGGTGAGCCGGACAAGAAGAAAACCACATTTGGGAAAGATGGATAACTCGTCTGCATAGACTAACATTAGTTCATCTTATTTCCTAAGTTTATTTTCCAGTAACAGCAGAAACTTTGTTCTTATTAGTTAGAATATAATATGCTTTAGTGATTTTTTTAACGTTATACAAGCATTGTTAAATTCTGTAATAGCTGGGCCTGGGAAGCCTTCATAATGATCATATGCATACTATTATGTGTGTTTTTTTATGAATATACAATATTTGGCAAAATCTGAATTGGATTTGTATCATATGTGCCTTCTTAGACCCTCATGACAAAGGTCTACATGACACATTGAAAACAAAACACGATCGGCAACCGCAACACGTGGTGTACAGTGGCGGTCCACACTTACGTGTTTTTAGATTTTTTGTCCAACCCCTGTATATATATATATTTATTTCACACAAAACCTATATCTGTTCCACAGATAACTGTTCGATTATCATAATAAAGTTTCTTTTATCCATTTATCTGGATAAGGTTCATTTATCCGGCTAATGTCCAAATATTCATTTATCCGGATAATGTTCGATTATCCGTTTGTCTGGATAATGTTCGATTATCCGTCTATCCGGAAAATATTCGATTATCCGTTATGATAATGAAAATTATTCGAATAATCGGATTCCGAATATCAGAACAATGAATTGTTCGATTAATCGGATATCAAATTATCCGGATATTAGCAGCCCTAGTTCAGAGACCCTGAAACCGTCTTGATTAGTGCAGTGGTTCAGTGTTGGAAGCCCATTTTCAAAAAAAATCAATTCTTAAAATTGCTTCAATTCAGTTAGACCTTGCTGCACCAAACATTACTCGACGCAATACATTGAGAGAGCATACGTTGTCGAGAAATTTTGCCAGCCTATTTTCTATAAAATTATCTTTTTTTCATATAGCTTCCATTATTTTAGTCATAGCAGCACTAAACATGGCATAAACATTGTTTGACTCAACAAGAACATACCACGGCTACTCTTGCTCCGCAGGAATCCCGTTATCAGTATTGTCAGTTCATACCAAAATATATCTCGTGAACCATACTGTGTAGAGACATACATTATGTGTTTTTCGGAAGGTCTTAGTTAGATTAACTCAGAGCCGCCGAAATATTCTTGATTGGTGTAGGAGCTCAGTATTGTCAGCACATTTTTTTTTTTAAATGATTAATTATTCAAATTCCTTCCATTCAGCTACACCTAGCTGCGACAAACTTGACGAAAACATTATTCGACACAAGTACTGTGAATTTTCTCGAAACTAAGCACTGCAGTTATCAGTGTTGCCATCCTATTTTATAAAAAGTAATGGCTGTATGGCTAAATGCTATCAAGGGACCGGATAATTTGCGATTATAAGTAGAATCGCAGCTCTAACAATTTTCTGCTGCTACTACTACTACTTCTAATTAAATAAATACTAATAGTGCTACTCCTTCTGACTACTAATACTACTACTACAAACTGCAATATGGCGAAAACACAGATAGATGGTGAGTGCGTAAAACCAGCGAATCGGTCCCCGAAGTAATTCCAAGCGAAAGTTACGTCAGCACAGCGAGAGATTGGGTAATTTTGTATCACGTAGAATTTTTTTCTAAAATATGAAAGAAATTCTCTCTAAGCTGTTTCCGTTAAGTGCCTAAAGTTGTGATAATACGTATAATGAAAAAAGAATCTAATCTGACTTCTCTTAACTGTGTTCATGAGTTCTGTAAAATGCAAAAGAAAAATTAACCTTAGGTTTCCAAGCTACTTTGGTGAATTTTATTAAATGTTGAGAGACGAACAATTGTCTATAAGTTAAAAAGAAGTAAGAAATATCTGGTGTAGTAAAAAGTAATCCATTATTTTGCCAATAGGTGGCTTCAGTGGTGTATCTCGCGTTGTATAAGTCCGATCGTGTTCAACGAGATGGCGTTCGAACGATGAGATTGCGTACTACAAACACTGTTCAGATAGTTGTGATGAGTTGACTCAGTGTTGTGTGAGCGCGCGTCAAAATGGACACTAGCAAAGAGAAAATACGCTATATTTTACAGTTTTTCTTCGATAAAGGCGAAAACGCATGCCAGGCGGCTGCAAATGTGAATAGTGTTTATGGTCCTGATACTGTAACAGACAATCACGCGCAATTTTGGTTTCGTCGATTCCGTGCCGGCAATTATGACGTCAAAGATGTACCACGCACTGGAAGGCCAAGTGTCGAAAATGTCGATAAAATCATGGACATTGTCGCGTCCGACCGTCATGTAAGCACTGTTTCGATTGCCCAAGAGCTAAACATTGCACAAAAAACCGTGTGGAACCGTTTGCATAAGGCTGGATACACAAAGAAGCTTGATGTATGGGTGCCACACGAGTTAACGCAAAAATACCTCATGGACCGAATTTCCATCTGCGAATCTCTGCTGAATCGCAACAAAAGCGACCCATTTCTGAAGCGGTTGGTGACTGGTGATGAAAAGTGGATCACTTACGACAACGTCACGCGAAAACGGTCGTGGTCGAAGCGCGGTGAACCGGCGCAAACGGTGCCCAGGCCAGGATTGACGGCCAGGAAGGTTTTGCTGTGTGTTTGGTGGGATTGGCAGGGAATTATCTACTATGAGCTGCTCCCCTACGGCCAAACCCTTAACTCGGAACTATACTGTCAACAATTGGACCGTCTGAAGGCAGCAATCGCCTAGAAACGCCCAGCTTTGGCCAATAGAAGAGGCATTTTGTTCCACCAGGTCAACGCCAGGCCACACACATCGATAGTGATTCGCCAGAAGCTCCGGGAGCTTGGTTGGGAGGTTCTTATGCATCCACCTTATAGTCCGGACCTGGCACCGAGTGATTACCATCTGTTCCTGTCCATGACGAACACGTTTGCTGGTGAAAAAATCGCTTCAAGATAGGCTTGCGAAAATCGATTGTCTCAATTTTTTGCCAATAGGGACAAGGGCTTCTATGAGAGAGGCATCATGATATTACCTTCCAAATGGCAACACGTTATCGAACAAAACGGGGCATCTATGATCTAAATCGGATCATTCTAACTATGGTAAGTCAAGCCTTCAATGTCATGCAAAAATAATGGATTACTTTTTACTACACCAGATATAATCTGAGAACCAAACCCGTGCTTTACTACAAGCAATCCAACGTTCTATCCACTAAAGCAGGCAGGCTCTTAAGAACGACTGCTTTGTTTCCACATAAAAGTTGAGGGTCTTAATTCAAATTTCTGGATGGTTAATTCATAATAAATACTATATAACTGCTTTTGTTCGTTTATTTTTGACGTTTTGGTTTTACCTTTATAATTTTTAATATTAAATTATTATTCAGTATTTTGCAGGATTTTAATGCTTCTTTAGTTTACGGCACGTTAAATATCTCTTGCGTAGGGGTAAATTGTTCATGTGTATAAATAAAATGCATGGGAATCTTGAAGCATATAAATAAAATCTACATAATCATATAAAACCCCAGACGCTTGTCTTTCTAGTGGCTTTCGAGCACTTCCCGCTTGATTAGAAGGCTGAAATTCGGCATGATTATTCGAGGATAATTGGATTTTTTTCAAAAAAATTAATTAATCGGTTGCGTACGCCAACCTCAAACCTCGGGTATCAAAAATACACTTTTCACTGCGCTAAAAAGCTAAAATTAGCCTTGAATATTGGGTTTTCAAGCCATAGAACAAACATTCAACAAGTCTCGTTTTGTTTCTAATGAAAGAAGATTTTGAAAACAGAAGAAATATGTTAAAATATATAACTAGAAAAATTGACTAATTTTAACCAATATGATATTGAATTATTTCTATCACGAACATCTAATTGACGGCATCATTAAGAGATGGAGCTAGTGTTGCCTGCATTATGCTATTTTGTATATTTTATTTTATGTAAATGTCTCACCCTTAGAAAGCAATCACTAAGAGATGGCACCACAACGCTAACAGATGTTGAAGGGAAATCAATGCGACTTTGCTAACAAAAATATTAAACATATTTCTGTAAAGTGCATAAAATTTTGGACCTACGTACCGGTATAATGAAAATAATACTGACTTTTCCAACCTAGGTCAATGAATTAGTAAAATGTCTAAAAATGCAAAAGAAGAACAAGGGAGATTTTTAAGCAGAAAGAAAATGTAAAGTTTTTAAAAATATGGAAAGGTATGTGCAGTTGTCGAGTATCGAATCAGGGCTACTCGACTAGGAAAGGTGGCGTGCGTTTTGTGGCCAGGAATACTGATGCATAGTGAAATGCCAATGTTGAACCTACTATTACTAATAACTAGATTGATTTTTGTTGTTTTTAAATAAATGGAAGAAGCTTGTTGCATATTTCTGGGGCCTATTGTATAAAGTTACTAATAATATTAGTAGAAATTCACAAGTTAGAAGTTAACAAAATACAAGTACTAATAATTTCTTTTATATAACGATTGTGTGCTTTCGAATAAAATGAGACCTAATAATATTAGTGAATGTGGCAAAACTACAAGTGACCGATTTATAGCCTTACAGCGACTTCACATTTATTTGAACTTTGTGTGTTGGTGGTAACATAACTTGTCTCTAAAAATGTTAAAATGCGATGAGCAATCGAAAATTAAGCTATGCGTTTGTTACAGAAAATTAAGGAGAATAAGCGCCCAGCAGTAACTCGTGTTCGT
Organism: Lepisma saccharinum; assembly: GCA_022664845.1. NCBI lineage: Eukaryota > Metazoa > Arthropoda > Insecta > Zygentoma > Lepismatidae > Lepisma > Lepisma saccharinum. The sequence continues at coordinate 4,732 of JAGDQP010053722.1, forward strand.
AGTCATAAAAGAAATTGACGAAAACAAAGAGGGTTAATTTTACTTCACCTACTCCAGAAAATGTAAAATTTGCAAGATAAATATAATGTTTCCAAAGTGTGCGGAATTGTTCAAACGCAAAATATAACAAAGTTCTGAGCCATAAAAGTGTAAATTAAGAGAGGACAAGCGTTAAGAGATAAATTTTGCTTTACCTACCTCAAACTATTGAGTCACATTACACTCGGAACCACTCATTTCCTTCTACAAAATTATCGTATACACTTCTATACGATACGTATATCGTATACAGACATAGCAATAGCCAGCAATCGAAAACCGTGTTACGAAAAGTTATGTGTCATTATTACATACAGACGGTACCGTTGATCAAAATGGCTAATGGCTTCACTTCTTGTTGTTTATGAAATGTATTTTGATATAAATATCACAGATAATATAATCAGCGAGAGAAGACTGTTAGAAAACAAACTGTAGATGTTTCTTCATTATACGCGCTGCACTTCATTTTTAACACACACACAATATGCTCAGCCTGAACGCGGATGCACTCTGGATTGCTAGCTGTTGCTATATGTGTATAGAAGTGTCTGTGTACTAAAACGGAAATAAGTGGTACATAATTATCACATACCTTTCTATTCCCACATAGCGCCAGTCAGCAATCCAAAAAGTGTTAGGAAAACTATATGTTATTATTACATACAGTAGTTGCTCACCATAGGCAAATATAGCGGCAGGCGGAGAAATAGTAATTAATGGCTTCACGTTGTGTGAATGACATGACGTTACGTTAGGTTAAATTCTCATCCCTATGTTGAGGTTGGATATAATTGTTTATTTATATTTGTATAACTGGTAGTATTTTCTAAAATTGTTATATCTAAATCCAATATTTGCTGATACAGTATTTTTGTTAGGTGTATGAACACGTTACAAAAAGTTTTGTTTTCGGTACGCATTTGTAGGAAATGTGCATTTGAAATCATTGTAAAGTACAGTCAACGAACTCTACCATTCATTAATAATTTTTGAACACAGAGAAATAGAAACACAAACTAACGCTTTGCATTTATGGACTACCTTTGACTTGTTAAAAAAATATTAGTAAGCGATAATATTTTAAAGATCGATTGCATTAGTTGCTGTTATGCAACAGACCCTTGTACAATTCACTAATAATTTCAGAAATATTACTAATACGTTGTAACTACGAGTAGTAACTTGTGAAAACAATATGCAACATAGTTTTACAAGTCACAAGTTTCTTTACTAATAATATTAGATTGTACATTTTTATGCAACAGGCATCGAGTTAGGTCAAATTAGGTTAGGTTACTAGTTTGATTTTAGGAGCTAGCAACCACAATTTGAGAGGCATTTTGGGTAAAGGCAAAGGTATCCCCTGTCCGATGCGTACGCGTGGTGAAAGGCACATGGAGCATGTGAAGGTAGGGCTCCGAATATTTTCGACCCACGGCATGCAGTGAAATCGGGTGCTTAGTCTAAGCGTGACCGCCTTTAATTTCATTTGTTGTCTAATCACTCACAAGACTACGTCCCATTAACAAGGGACATACTGACAATCGGTATTGTGCACCGATGATGGTTTGCCATTGACTTCCATCGGATAAAGATGACGTACGATAGACGGCGAAAGAAAAGGTGACGTAAAGTGGTTCCGAACAATTTATGCCCATACACGGAATCGAACCCGGGACCCCTTGATTACAAGGCAGCGAGCACTACGACTCATTCACAAGGGACATTACCATCCAAGGTGCCCAGAAATAACAAGGACACTCTGGTAGTCACTTTTATAGGTGGATGCGTGCCAGAAAAACCTCGAACATCATGGCCGAGATTTGAACGCGGGCCGCGCGATTCGCAGTCAGACGCGCGGCGCTACGGCGACTCCTAATTCAATTTGGGAAATCTCTACTTTTTCAGTTTCACATACATAATGATGTGACAAACCAATTTCGCACATAAAGTAATATAAATCCACGCAAGTGTCACGCACAGATACGAAATCACGCTGAGCAAGCGGCAGAGAGAGATAGCGGGTTAGTTAAAATCAGGTTATATTTTCCTGTTTTTTCTTCCGTCTATGATTGTTCTTATTTAGTGTTTTCTGCGTTAATTGCTGGTTCTACATGCGTGTACTGCAATAGTTCGAGACACTATTGCTTCTTCTCGAACCCGGCAATTTTTGAAAGCTGGTTCTCAGAATGGAAACTGTTACCTGAGGTTAACTTTCCGGAAACTCGTACTACCAAGAGACAGAGCGATGTTGCTGAATACACAGTCTTAGATTTAATATCGTTAATGAACTCAACTGGTTAAGATATCGTTGACTATAATAGGTAGATTGATCGTGAAAGGCACGATTCATATTTCAGGGATCGCAAAGCGAACGATACTCTGTATAGTTGCAACTTGCTCTTGATTCTACAAACTTCCATTCTTGATGAATTTGGGGAGTACTTTTACTTTCTTTTGTTGGCACTAATTCATTTAGTTTATCAATGGAAAATCATGTATTCATGTTTACACAACATGCAAATACTAATAATAATAATAACTAATATCCTACACACTAGCAATGTTACGTTACTAGCTATTTCTATGTCGAAAAATATTTACTGGTAATAATTTAGTAATTCGCAAATGCGGGGTATTTGGAAATCAATACACACTGGCAACGCTGCTTGCTTGCTACCATACGTTTACTGTTATAGTAAGCACATCACATCTGTTGTCATTACGGAATTTTCTCGAGTTTTCAGGAGGTAACTAGATATCTCTGGCAGTGGTACCGTGAGAGGGGCTAGCGGTGCCCCAGCCAGTCACTAACAAAAGTGAATCGCTTGTTAAGATTAATCAATGAAGCACATCAGTGGTGGTCGGTGACGTAACAGCTATGCCGTCTCAGACCTCTTTTATTTGCTCGCTTGACAGTAATAGCTGATAAGCATGAGTCTTCACATTCTAAGAAGCCATTTTTACGTATAGGTTACGGCGAGAAGATATCTTCTTGGCAACTGAGTTTTCCCGCGGGGCTCCAAATAACGGAAAATAAGATATTCCGGCCAATAGTAGCAGTGTGCGTCACGACTGTGTTCGCGAACGGGCATCAATCAAGTTGACTTGCTTCCGGCCCAGACTGCCTTACGCCGCCACTGATCTACAGAGTTCTGCAATAGTTGGGAACTGATAATAGTTTATTAGTTTATTTGGAGTTCGAGCGTTTGCATAATATCCTTTTAACCTACGTATTTGTTGCAGAGAGAAAATTATAAATATAAGTTTCCAGATTCAACAAAATAGATAAATAACAGCACTTTGCCTGAAACTGGTAAAATAATTTCGCGAACTTGCCATTGAAAATCACTTGCAGGCAGGCGTGAGGAAGATGGTTTCACGGAGAACCAGCGCCTTCGGAGGGAGAACCCGAGGGTGTGTGTGTGTGTGTGTGTGAAATTTACGTAAAATGCATATAACTGTGCCAAAAATTATACAAATATTACTAAAAATATCCGAATTTCGGAGGGTCCCGAACCCCCCCCCCCCCCCAATAATCACTGGTTTAAGTAGTTCGAAAATGCATATACACGGACACATTTCTCAACGTGTCAAATGTTTGGGAACCGTTGCCCTAAACTAATTGCCATCTAGAATGCCATCACCCTGCGTCCAAGAAAGTTATAAGAAATGAGAGTTTAATTTTATTACCCAATCCAACAAACGTTTCAAGAAAACTCTCGCTTTTAAAGCAAGGTTTTGAAAAACGTTTTTAGCAAAACTGACAAGATAAAATATATATTTTTATTATAAGTTATTTAAAATTAAAACAATTTATTAATATCTGCCCTGATTACACTGTATGCATATTTAAATTTGGAATACCGGTAAAAATAACTGCACAAATTATGTAGTTCATTCAGTTACTAACTGAGGGCAGTCAGTGATGGCCATTAAATTAGAAGTTTTCTAACTTACTGGGAAAGTGTCTTATTTGACATTCATTTATAACAGTTTGTGTTTACAGAATCGAAATTAAGTTACGTTATCTAAAGAAACGAATATGACAATTCATTTTAAATACAATTGATCCTCATCTACATCGTAAATAATTATGTCTTCATTAAATTCTTCAAGTATTTAATTTATTAGCAAAGCCTAGAATTAAGTATTACCCTTTAGGTTACTAAATATCCCTCTGCGGGGAAAAAAATCGCGGGAACTTTACAACTGGCTGGGATTTTTGGACAGAATTTTTTCGACGCATAATTTAATTTTATTGTATATTACCCTTGTTTGGCTATATATCAGGACAATATTTTTCACACGAATAGTTACGCAATTCTGCTTATCATTGCAGGTCAGTGAATTTATACGACGTTTCAATATATTTATTTTTGAGAGAAGAAATGTCAGCTATAGACATGCGACAATCTTTTTGTCAATAGCTGTACATCTCACTCTTATTTCACACTCCGATGACTAGAAACTTCGTTGTATTTTGTCATTAAGGACTCTTACACACGTTGGGAGTGTTTCATTTATCCTGTAAATTTTACATTTTTTTTTGTGGGCCATAAAGTAAAGTGAACCCGGGTACCCTCCCGAAAGGTTTTTAATGCAACATCACGTGTTTGAAGCCGATTCAGAGTGCCCTCTACTGAACTATAGCCGCAGTTGTTCGTCTGTCCCAATAAGATAATTTATTTACATGAATACATTTACATTTATGTAGGCAACTCCGGCTCAGGGTGTTTTAGCCCCCAGCATTTGACTAATCTAAAATAGGGTTAATTTTAAAAACATCTCATACAGAGCTTCCACCCCCCTGACCCCCATCAACTTCAAAAAATCATCCTTCGAACATGTGTAACAATTTAAGTAAAAACTTTGGTAAACTTTATTTTTATATGGACCAGTCTAGTAACTTTAGACTTCGGCCCGTCACGATTCGCCCTTTACACATTAAAATCCACACCCATGCCGGGACCTTCGAGCGGTTGGCCTACCGTCGTAGACCGCATGGCTACCCGGCCCACAATTTAAATACTATTTAAAATTACTCACCGTCACCTACAATTTCTTTTCCCACATTTAATAAATTTAATTATAACTTCATCTTTTTTTTTCCAAAATCAGCCTCCGTGACGTAATTGTGCTTTAACCCCGTCCAAGCTTTACTTGTGACTAGCGACAGCATTGCTATGATTTAAGACGGGGTCATTCTCGCGTAGGCGCATTACCCCTTAACTGACAAGCGCCTGATTTCCAATTGCCAATTTGGCTTATTAGTAGCATGTCAGAAACCTAATATGAAGAACCCGGGATCGAATCCTGTTGTGCTTTAGTTCGTATTTTTTTAAAAGAAAAATAACTTTACTCTTTTCTGTATATAAACTCGCATTAGCAATTTAATGACCAAGTGTACGTGGAGGTTAGGTAAATCTGGTACGGTTTTTTTTCTATTGCACACTCAATAGCTCCATCTTGGATCATAGCAATGCTACCTTTGTCGCTAGTAAAGCTTTAACCATCATTGAAAAACAGTTTTGGTCATGGTGATACGTCATGTGGTGACCAACATAACCGACTTGGCTAACCTGGGGCCCGATTAAATACAGTATTTTGCGAAATCTGTTTAAGCAACGCAATGCAATTTCATTGATCAGAAGTTGCAAAGTGTTTGCCCAAAGTTTGGAGACGGAATTAAATATTATACTTATCACGGCTTCGCAAACGGAAATGGAGGACTAAAGGCTTGCCGCCATATCAGGTTGGTTACCAGAGCAGCGGCGGGCTTCAAGTCTAAACAACAGTGAACAGTCAAGTATGTTTGATGGTAGGAAAGTAGACAGTAAGTTGTGGAAGTAATAGCTGTTAATTTTTTTCGAATAGTTGATTTTTTCGGTGACGAACGGAAACTAATTGAAAGAGGAGAAAATGATGTGGAGTCCAATCATGTAGTTTTCCTCACATATGACGGAGATTTGATCTTCATACGAGGGAAAGTACAAGCTAGTATGAAGAATAAGATGTATGAAGTTGAGGTGAGTAGCTGATTTTTATTCCGATAAATTGTTTGTAAACACGTAATTTACAGCAGTGCATGTTCCAAGCAAAAGGGTAGTCCATAAGTAGTGCATGGATTATTTTTGCTTCTGAAACGAATTAAAGTAGGTAATGTATTAAATATCTATGCCGTATTTCACGAATGGAATCTCTGATGGTTTTACATAACACTACTCACGTGTCCTAAAGTTCGCTCGTAAACTTCATTATTCATAATACGTGCGATACGGTGCAAAATAATTGCTGTTCCCCGAAATCAATAATTGATTTTGCGACCTAACGCAATACGAGGTACGGAATATGAATACAGTTTTGGGGAAAATCTTGCAGTTATAATTTTACGTCACCGGACAACCACTTGACATTTTTTGTTCAGATTTTCACTATTCTTCTCTATTTCACTTCCGAAAGTTAAATTTATGGGCGCATCGTGGCTACAACATCGCATTCCATTAATTTTGCAATATATGCACTTCCTGCCATATGCACACATTTTTGCATACTTTTCACGATTTCCCCTCATTTATACTTGCAAATGCATTCAATATACTTAGATACTTTAAACAACTCTACTTACCATACTTTGCTTGAAACGCGCTTGGAGAATACTCCGCGTTTGAACTCGTGTCATTTTTCCCCGCCGAGATGCTAAGAAGTACCGGGTTCGGAAAACCTTCGCTGCCTATAAAGCGTGGCCTAGTGCTTCCTTCAAGAAGTCCTGCCTGTCTCATTTTATTTTCGAATTCGTAAACCACATCCGAAAAATCATGAATTATTTATGCCGTTTAGGATAAACAGATTCTTCGTCTTCGACAGAGGTGGACCAGTTATCTACACCCTTGAAATGAATTCACGCACGCTTGAGAATAATATGATATACGAACATGTGTATATGTGATTATCATCATATACTTAGCCCGTCCACCTTCCTTCGGTTTTAGGCTGGCTACGAGCCTGTGATTGCTTTATTTTCAACTTACGCCTTTCTTTACTGTTTACAAGTACATCTTCAGTGGGTTAGGTTAGAAAAGTCAGGTTAGGTACTATATATATAAAAAAAATCACAGCCATATTCTATCCACTAGTGGATGAGGCCTCTCCCCGAAGAGGCTACTGCTCCCACGCGGACCAGACAGGTTGGGAGAGGAGAGCCGAAGCTCTCACTGTGATAGCCACTGTTTTATTCACAGCAGCTCCCCAACTACATCACGATGCAGGATGGGCACCGTTACACATCCACACACATTGGATAAAATCCTTGGTAGTGCCGGGAATCGAACTCCGGACCCCTCAATCCGTATTCAGCAACGCTAACCACTAGACCATTGGGTACTCATTTTGAAATTTTACACAGTTGACATAGTCTACTCACCGTTCGATGGATTACCGCTACTCATGGCGCTGTGATAAGTTTTCAAATCGTCTGTCTGTTGCGGCCGAAAGCGGGTAAGAAACCTTCGTTATTTAAAGGAATTAGACACTTTAGACAAACAGCGCCACGCAAATCTTACATAAGACACCCTCCTTTACTTACCCACAAAGTCAATTTCTCCCGTAAATTATCCATTTTATGGCGACGTTAAACTATAACAGCACCAAGGCGTATGTGCGTACGAAAATGCAAGAAAATAATTATTAATAATCAATATAAACATCTCCATCCCGCGCGGTACCCGAACGAAACAAAATCAGGGAACTGAACGTAAAAATTGGTAATTTTTAAATTATCGTAGCTTTCATTAGGCTCTTAATAGAAAACCTGGCGGTCGACCAACTTCGGAATAAATGCCCGAATGAGCAACTTCAGTTTAGGCTTCTTATAATTTCTCCTTTTCATTTAATCGCGAGCTCTGCAAACTTCGATGAACTATCCTCGTAATTATATCAACGCATCGAAAATTACGTTCAATAACACTGCATAAAATTTATTTACTTACCTAATTGCCTTCTTCCATTTTTTTCTGGTTTTCATCCTTTGGAAGCATGAAAAAGCGACACGGTCCTCTTTATAATGTTTGCAATCTGGTAACGTACCCATGATGGATTATTTATTATCAAAGCAACTACATAAACAAAGCACTGTTCACTGTTGTTTAGACTTAAACATGGTAGGTTACCATGGCAACCAACCGGATCTGACGGAAGACTTTTGTGGTCTGTATGCGTCTCCTTATGGCAAACATTATATATGCTTTAGCCAATGGGCAGCTTCGTTACAGATTTTCGATACAGACTGCAGCCAATCAGACATTTATAACGCGCTCAAGTGGGCTAAACAGAACATGGCAACCTATAAGATTTTTCAGAATTATGTTATAAGAATTAAGATGTTTTTACCTAGCTGTAAAATGTAGATTAAGAGCGTTTTTATGCCGACAGTGGTAGATACTACTTCAACTCGTTCAATTGGTAAGAATATGTGAAGTGATTTGCATTATAGTAGTTTTAGCATTAGCTAAAGGAATATTATTTACTCCGTTTTTAATTTAGTCTCATAATAGTTTAGGTTAATGTAGGCCATTATGGGTCTAGAGGAGTATCTAAAGCCCTTCCCAGAAGAAATACTGGCTACTGTAATAACCTTGATTGTTTTTCGGTTATACACCTCTATATTGGTATTTTTTGGACGCTAACGAAAAGAAAGTGTTGAAATATTGCTGTTCCCAGTGCCTC
>JAGDQP010053724.1:0-13497 GCA_022664845.1 Lepisma saccharinum
GTGAGCCTCGGCTCGGTTCGGCTCGGCTCGCTGCGAGCCGCGCTGGGTTCGGCTCGGCTCACCGTGAGCCGACGCTCGGTTCGGCTCGGCTCGCTGTGAGCCGCGGCTCGGTTCGGCTCGGCTCGCTGTGAGCCACGGCTCGGTTCGGCTCGGCTCGCTGTGAGCCACGGCTCGGTTCGGCTCGGCTCGCTGTGAGCCGCGGCTCGGTACGGCTCAGCTCAGTGCGAGCCGTGGCTCAGGACGGCTCGAGCCGATCGAGCCATGAGCCGAGCCGTTGACATCCCTAAGTCAAACTGGAAGACGCACTTGGAACATCTATCCAAATATTAATCAAAGAATACAGCAACATGGATTTAATCCAGAATATGGCCTATTGCCATTTATTACGGGCCATGGTCCATATCCGGAGAATCTACTTAAACTAGGCCTAAAAGATGACAAGTTCTGTAAATGTGGAGAAGTGGGGTCTCCTGAGTACATTATTTTATATTGTCCATTGAATGAAGAATTACATGAAAGTAGACAGCGTTTTTATGGCCTAACTACATTCCAGATTTTACAAAATGAAATGTTGCACAAGTATATACAGGCTTTGTGCAACAGAGTGTCAAAGATTCATCTAGATCGTTTCCGTCTTAACCAATGACAAAGAGAAATATCAACTGATACACTACTATGCTTCCAAATGTTGAAGTTATATTTCGAACATCTTATGTAGTAAAATGATATAGTCTAAGAGATAGTAGGGAATTTCGCTATATAATAGAACATCAATTTAGGACACCTATTAGTGTGATAAAATTGTTATTTTTCCATTGATTTTATTACTTAGCAGACTACGTGTGTGGATGACACCAGTAACAGAGCCAACTGCGTGTCATGTAATTAGCTGTACCAGTTCCTTAGCAAACTGCGTAGAGTAGAAGTTAGGTTTATAGGTGAGAGTACACACCAGTCACTTAGCCAACTGCGTGTGCGAGAAGGTACCAGTCACTTAGCCAACTGCGTACCAAGGATGTTCCAGTCACTTAGCGGACTGAGAACGGAGGAAGGAGAGGAGCTGACCACCCGGGGATTGAGTGATAGCTCTTGTTGTATGCAGGTCCCTCTTAAAGGTGATTGTAGGGGTGGTTCTTCTTGCTTCTCCTACATTGATTCCAGCTCCCTCTGTCTTCTGTTATCCGTTCCATCTGGTGCTAGTTTTTGTAGTTGACAATCATCTGCTCCAATGTGTCATAACATGTTTACTTTCTTATCCACATGTTTGTCCTATACAATGTCCACGTGCTCCTATACACGCGGATCATTACAATATGTTGAGAGACTGCTTCAGGAAGAGGTAGTAATATTACTGCAAACAAATTTACTGCAACACGGTCAGTCATAACGTTGTAGATGTTTAGGGGCAGGATGGAAGTAATTGTTACAATGCGTTACTATTTACGAGGAATGTATTCGTCTGTTATTTGAAGAATAGAATCGTTATATCCATCGTCCTTATCAATATCAAAACTGCCATCATCCGTAGCATGATCGTAGCTGTTATCTGTACTTGTATAATGGATATTAGGATTTCCTAAAAAAACTGAAAGCGTCCTTTGAGAATAAACTCTTCTTTCTTGCCGATACTTTTCTATGAGAACATATTACGGGATCTGATGAGATGAGAAGTAAATGTATTATATCTTCCAGGTTTTGTTTACGTGAGAATTACTTCGCATGGTGCTTTCTAAAGTTTCGCAGATCTTTTTTCCGTGCCTCTTCCGATAACATGCCAATAGGTAATATTGCAGACTTTTTGATGATCGATCCATTCATCAATATATTTTGAATTATTATAATACCATCTGTAGTGGCTTATGTATAATGCTGCTGTTTCAGAAGTGTACGATTCAAATGCCTCTACATTCACTGCGAAACCACTAGCAATTGTCTGTAATATCAAAACAAATCGTTATATCAAACCCTGTGTTAAACCTGTAATTACTGAAAGTGTTTGCGGATTATTAAAACACGTACAAGCTGAATTTCCGTCATTGGTAGTTCCTCTTCCGGATTTAAGAATGTCAATCAATAATACTAAATATTCTTTCAGCTTCTATGGAACACGTCTCTTTAGTTGTGTCACATGATCTCTATTTTAAGCTGGCACCTTCCAACATTTTATATCTAATCGGTTTGCAATTCACAGCAAACATTTTTAGTGAATGGATTCAAGGATGAAATGGTGAAATACCAAAAGTTAAAAATTATCTGTGTGTGTCCCTCTTTCTTATCAGCTCTAGCGTATTCAGTTCTGTTGGCTTTGCATCACAGATGTAACAAACAGATGATGTAGAAGTATCAGTTAATGCCTTTCAAATTTTGCCGTCAAGTATTGCCAGTATTGTCTCCAGCTTTGTTAGTAGCAAATAACAGTATGGACACCATGTACACGGCAAACGTATAGGAAGCGTCATCGTTGTCATGCATATCCTGTTGCTCGGCCCATTTTTGCTTGTATCTACTATGCCCAGAAGACCTATCGCAACCTCATTTAAATATGAGAGTTAGGGGTGAAGTAATTATGTTGTTTATCGTTCCTAAGTATTGATTAACTACATCATACTGAGCAGAAACTAGTATTCTAACCATGTGGTCGATGAGTGACTGGAATTTGATCTCAGCAAACCTCAGAGATACAACTACAACTGACGGATAACAATGCTCTTTGGTTTGCAAAATTTCTTTGTACTAAAATATAGATATTATCGTTATACTCTTTACTTATAAGGCGTACTTATATAAACTGCTTTATTGTAATTTCGTTTTCTTCAAACAATGCCAATACCTGTACATGTAGGAATAATTGGACATTTTGTAGACAAGATACTCGGCAATCACTTTTAAGACTTTTGTCCACCTAGATCTGGCTTTGGGACCACTGGGTGTAGGTACTTATGAAAATGATAATTAGGTGTTTATGAAGTATTTTTAATTTATTTATGTAACTTTATATGGTAATGTAATACATATTTAAACAATATAAAGTACAGCGCGGCGCAAGTCAGTTCATCACAGTCCCATATAATGATATGATGGAACTATGAGTGAAATAAAGAGAAAAGTATAAAATAAGGGGAAAAAACACTGCTAGTGTAGTAAGTTATGAAGTTGCATTCATCACGTCGTCGTTCAATAGTGGTTAAAACTAGGCGAAATCGGTATAACTGTATTCAATTTGTTACGTATGTGAACTTAGCAGGACCAGTTACGGGGCCGGAAAAAATGTTCACTCTTTTAGTTTGTTCTGCGTGTGTACCGGTTTCAACCGTTAAAATTATCGTTTGTTCCGGCTTTGAACTAACGGAAATTGTAAAAACCGAGTGTGTTGCTAAGTTCACGTTAACATAGCAAGACTAAGAAAGAAATTAATTACAATTTCAAACTTTTTTTTTTTTACAAAAATCGCTTTTACGTCGTTTGTTCCGGCAAAACCAATCAAAATCGAAGATCAAAGTGGTCCTACTAACGTGAACACAGGAGTACCAGACTGGACAAGGAGAAAAATTTGTTACAATTTCAAATTTTGTTCAAAATATCGCTTCTACATCCTTTGTTCAGTCAAAATTTCTGCTTGTTCGGACTCCATACCGAACAAAATCGAAGAAAAAAATGGTGGTTCTGCTAATTTAACATGAACATAGCACGACCAAATGAAAAATCTGTTATAATTTCAAACTATCTTTACAAAAATCGCTTCTATGTAGTTTGTCGGTATGAAGCCAGTCGTATGTCGGTCGTTTTTTGTTTTTCGCTATGAAGCCAGAACAAGGAGACATTTTTACGAAACAAACCGGAACAAACTAAATGTAGAAGTGAATTTTCTAAAGGAAAGTTGAAATTGTAACAAATTTCTTTCTTGTTTTTGCTATGTTCGCGTGAACTTAGTAGTACACTTTCTTTATTTCACAATTTTCGTCTGTTCAAAACCGGAACAAACTGTAATTTTAACGGTTCAAACCGGCACAAACGCAGAACAAACTAAAAGAGTGAATATTTTTTCCGGTCTCGTAACTGGTCCTGCTAAGTTCACATACGTCAATTTGTTTTATATCACGAAAACTAAATATTTACAGTTTATTACATAATTTATCTATCATAACTTTGTAACATAAGATGAAAATATTGATGTGACTAGCAAATTGGAGAAGCTGATTTTAAATTTATATTAGTACACAAAATAAATTACTTATTGATTAGTTATAATAAATAATTACAATATCATAATACCAAAAAAACTGTAGAAATGAAATGACGTAAACACGAAAAGTAAATAGCGCCATTAATTGTTCTTTCAACACATCGTTTGTCAACGCAATTTCGTCGATTACATAATTTTTATTTAAATTCATAAACTGATATTTATTAACACTAAAGGAGATAGTATAATTAAGCTTTTTACAATTTTCAGTTTTTTTTAATCGTTCATAGTTTATTTGAGTGTATGGAATGGTCATTACTAAATAACATATATTGACGAATGAGAGTTCATACAGAATAGGAAATGCACAGGAAAGACATTTGAAACATTTCTTTTCAGTACCGCAGTGGGCTCCTTCGTTTTTCTCCTTATTCAGATATCTTCAGATATCACACGTTTCTTTGAATATTATAATTATCGTCACCATTACCTTACCTTGTTATTTCTCACAGCTTTCCATACTTGATTTTCTTGTCTATCTTCATTCATGCATCTTATTAAAATCTAGATTGAAATTACAAGGCCTGCAAACTATTTCAGTTCTAACAACTAGTGTTGCCCACGAAATGAAACCATCTGAGATTTGAGGCTGTCTCGTAGAAATGTTGTCTCGAAACAGAAATGGGTGTGAGACGAAACACAAGCATTGTGTCGTCTCGTGGGCAACAGTACCAACAACAACAACCCGCTTCTATTCTTTTTTCTTGAGTGGATAATAGTTTGCAAACAATGAAGAAAATTTTCCACCTCCTTAGCAACATTTCCTTTTTTTCAGTACCACAGGGAACAATCAAATAGTAAGTAAGATCTTGTTTATTACAAACCATTCTTCTATACATTACTCGCACAATCGATAATGTTAAAGTAGGTTGCTCTGTATTTCAGATCATGCCACAAACCTCCAGCCTCGTCGCATGTTCACAAGGAATTTTCTCTATGTTGGGAATTATTTTTTTCTGGAAAAGAATCTTCTAATACTGATTTGCTCATTTCTAAAATAATTTTCAATGATTTACACTACTAATATTATTTTCTAAAGTGTTTGTCACTTCTTTTTCTTTGAATTTCGTCTATCAATATAAATTATATGTACCAAATTCTAAGCTTTTGCATAGTCTAAATACTTTGCTAAAAGCGGCCACAGGTGATTTAACTGCAAATATATCTAACATAAATGCAACTGTTAAAATTCGTAAAATTAAAATGTATTTGCGCCATGCTTGAGTACTTCTGCGCCGAATGAAGGAATTAAAGGAAAGTGAATGTTCCGAATTTGTGCCGCGTTGCTTTCATACCTTGTTTCTGTACATTAAATGTGTAAATGATTTTATGAAAAGAATTCTGTTTTTTTTTTAAACATATTTGAACATTATTAAATACCGGTATTTTAAATCACGTTTTCATTCTCATACGTGTCCGGAGGTCCCCATCAAGCTTTCAAGTCCCCATGGCTTTCAGGGATCGCAGACCATGCCGCCACTGGTCGCAAAAATTTCGTTAGCACCCAAAAATAGCGTCCAATAATTCATTTCTTGTGGATTCAACTGAAAGTGTACAGGGACTGAATTCCATCAGATAATAGCAACACATTTTGGTCACCGTGTTTAATCGCAAAACTTTTGAATTCGTTTTATTATTATTGATCTTATTATAAACAAGTCAGCAACATTTGTATCCTTCCTGAATAACATTTTGGAGCTTTTGTACCTGTATTAATATTTGAAAAGCAAGCTAAATCCGTAACTAGAAATCTCCAACATTCTTAGCAAATTTTTAAAGTTAGCTTTGAAAATTATTCTAAAATGGATAGGGCTCAGCCATAGTCTAACCCTAACCAAAAACCCGTTATTTCGGGGCTTTCCGGGACAGCAGAATTTTTAAAATTATTGTTTTCAAATGGCAGAATTTTAGCAGAATTTTTTAAGCTGGTTTTAAAAATTCTGCCGATGTGGGTGGGGCCAGCTTCACGCCTTGCCAAAACCAAAAACCCGTTATTTCGGGGCTTTCCTGGACAGCAGAATTTTTATAATTATTGGTTTTGAATAGCAGAATTTTAGCAGAATTTTTTGCACTAGTTTTCAAAACTGTTCTAATCTGGGTGGGGCTGAGCGTTATTCTGGCCCCACCAAAAGAACCCGTAATTTCGGGACTTTCCGGGACAGCAGAACTTTTATAATTATTGTTTTTGTATAGCAGAATTTTAGCAGAATTTTTTTAGCTGTTTTTCAAAAATTCTGCCGATATGGGTGGGGCCAGCTTCACGCAAGTTCAATATTTATGATTTAGAGAGTGTTACCCAGGATAGATTTCACAACTTCATTACCAGGGAATCAATATAATGTAGTTTTTAGGGCAAGCATAGAAATCCTCTCTAAGTTACTTTCCCTTGGTTACTACTTCAATTGATTGGCTAAGCCGACAGGTTTTAATTCATTATCCTTCCAATTATCCTAAATTACAATGGGAATTTGAAACAAGTTTATGAGGAGTCATTTTCTGTTAGCTTTGAAAACTTGATATTGTGTTGAACATAATAATCAAGCATGAAAGAAGCTTGTTGGACCAACGTATGAGGCTTAGTTGTTATTTTTTTTTCAGTAAATTTATTTAAAAGTATTGTAGCTGTTATACACACCCCAATTCAAAATACAGATCGTAAGTATTTTCTTAATTATTGCTATGTCTTATAACTAAAACAAATAAAAAATAGCTTCTTTAGAAGTGCACGGTTTCCGACACGCTACAGCTAAACTCGTCATTTTCTACGATCGGCATTGCTGTGCCACAAATGCGCGAGATGTTGTAGCCAAGAAACCAAAATGATGTGAAGCCTAGATAAGACAGTATTTTCAGTAGTACCACAATACGCAGTAAAAAACAGTTTGAGATCATGCATGAAAGAACATAAGCAATGAAAAGAGATGTGAAACAATCAGAGAATCGAAACGTCGTGTTCGACTCATCGAGATACAGCCCAAAGATTAAAGTTTGCTGCGGTGTAATTATTTATCTATTCATTTATTCAAAACATAACACAACAAGCAATATGCCTAATTACAGTGCTTGCTTGTACATGATAGTAATTACTAATACAAGAAACAATCATATTACTTCACCTGCAGTTCTTTTAAAATTCTTTGTAAGTGATTCCAAATATATCTACATTAACTTTAGGTTCAATTTTGTTGTAGAAAGCACTCATTCTCCAAACTGGGGATTTCTATAGAATTTCAGTCCTTTGCTGTTTGCAATAGAATGTCCCATTATTACCTAATCTAGTTTTAGTGTTCGGAACTTGAATGAAAATTTTCGGAATTAAATCAATACAATCAATTTGATTGTGTATTAATTTGTACATAAATATTAAATCATTTAAATGCCTTCTTCGTTCCAAAGTTTGTATATTAAATTTGCTCACTAATTCCCTGTATGATATGTATGCCGGATATGATGTGGGTTTTCTATACATTAATAATTTCAAAAAAAATGCACTGGATTTTCTTTATTACTTTAACATGTTTCTGAGTATTCGGAGCCCATAAAAGACAGGAATATTCTAGCTGATATCTCATGTAAGAGTAATACCAATTTTGGAAGTGTTCAGTTGAGACGGAGATCCTTGCGAAAAAGGGTACATATTTATCCAAGATTCCTGTACGCATTGTTAGTGATAATTTCAATGTGACGCCCGAAGTTTAATTTTGGATCGAAAACAACTCCAACCGTTTCAGGTTTCGATGGATTTACTACATCAATCTAGTAGTTATACTCAACATACTTTTCTTTCCTTGTAAAAGATAGGGCATTGCACTTTTTTGTATTAATTACAAATTTATTCCTGTCGCACAATTCTTTGACATTATCCAAGTCCTTTTGTAGTTTGGCACTGTCCTCAATTGATTCAATTCTCGCGTATAATTGCAGGTTATCCGCGAATAAGAAAATATGGGAGTTCTCGATGCACTCAGATATAGCATTAATAACTAAAAGCAATAATAAAAGACCGAGGTTTGAACCTTGTGGCACTCCGCACAGTGTCTCAAAATATTTATATATATCCTTTAAATATCACTGCTTGTTTACGTTTACCTAAATACGAAATTAATAATTTTAATGTTCCCGTAGAAAAACTGAAAAACATAAGTTTGCTTAGCAAAACGTCATGATGAACCAAATCAAATGCTTTACTGAAATCAGAGTATACGACGTCTGCTTGGTCTCCTTTATCTAACTCAGTTGCAATGAAGTCACTTACAATTGCTAAGTTTGTTGACGTTTTCTTATTTTTTTATAAAAAAAGAGCCGTGCTAATATGGTGAAAGAATGGAGGTTACATGATTCAGTATTCGCCTATTCATATACTTTTGCAAACGATGATAAAATAGTTATTGGTCTGAAGTTTTCGACGTCTTTACTATTACCAGATTTTGGAATGGGACAAATTAAACTTTCCTTCAATTTGTCAGGGAATACACAAGTTTTTACAGATAGATTTAATAAAATATATAATTGGTATTTAAGAATCTCAGCACAACCTTTTATTATATAAGGTGGAATTTTGTCCGGCCCGCAAGATACTGAACGTTAGGTTTTAACATTTTGATTACTTCCTCAATTTATTTCATTTTAATTTATTTTATTTGTAACGTGTTCAAAAGTACACATCTAGGGTTGTCTGACAACATTTCAGATTTGTACTGGGATGTTACAGTTCTAAATACAGATTGAAAATAATGTTCAAAAGACCTAGATACTTCCTTGTTACTTTAAAGCTCTTTGTCTCTGTTTTTCAAGGAAGTGGATGAGAGATGTTTTATCTTACTTTTAACAAAATTCCAAAATTGCCTCCGGTCTTTATTAATACTGTATTCTGAGATGTCAATGAAAAAATTATATACTAATGAAATTTCTGATGTTAGTTCTCTACGTAACATGCGAAATTTATCTGGATGAAAAGCAACGTCTACACCAGTTTTCATTTTCCTATGATGATATGTCTTAAATTTAATCTTTTGAATTATAAGTGAACAAAGACGGATATTTATTACTATTATATTTCTTACGGGGAACACATAGGCTCATAGTAGTGTAAATCATCGCATAGAATTGCCCAAATGATTCATGTACGTCACTGAAATGGGAAAGTTGGTTCCAGTTAAGTCTCGACAATTCAGTATACATTTGTTCGAAATTAGCCTTCCTAAAATTAAACCCGGTAATGTTGTTCTCTAGTTTCTATTTTATAAATTGATTATATGAAAAGGAACAAAGTAATGCCGGATGGTGTTTATCTTCAGGAACAAGGGGGTATTCTTCTCTAACTCCAGTGACGTCGAAAATGTTTGTTAATACTAGATCTAATGTGCGACCATTGACATTACGAATATTATTAAATGATTCTAAATTGAATAATGACATGAAATTATACAAATTACAACACTTCTTTGTTGCGTGTGAAAGGTCAAATTGGAATGAAGTATTTGAGGTATGTTAAAATCCCCAAGTCAGAGTATAGTGCTTCCTACTGGACAATTACTCTCAATAAATTCAAAAAATAATTCATACACTGTTTCACTCGAGTCTGGTGGAATGTACACAGCACAAACATATAATGATAACATTTATTGTAAGCTAATTCACTCAAAATAGCTTTCGATAGAGTTTACATAATACATGCTATATTTCTGTAGACAACCAAAAATGAACCGCTCCCCCCATGTATCGCCTTTCCAAGCAATTCGAAGTTCCTGTCCTGACGAAACACCTTACTTATATCTCGTGTCAAAGAATTCTGAAGCAAATTGATCATCAGATAAACAGCTTTCAGTTATTATTATCAGATTATAACTATTGGATAAAACACTAGTGTAGAAATCATTGGCCTTGGTACGCATTTCACCAATATTTTGCATTAAAATTAAAAATAGTTATTTTTTTTATTTCTTACGTCTATACCACTAGAACACTTCACAATATAGTCAACCGCATTTGGGGATGGATCCATGTTTACTATTTGCACTCAAAGACAATGGTTCAGTTTTAGTACTTCCTACCTGTTAGTTAGCTGTACCTCTTCACACTCGTGGGGGGTCTTCTCAGGCCTCACCGCCCCAGGCGGTGGAGATTTTTAAGATTCTGGCTGGAATAATCAGAGGAGAATGACTAAGAAGGGCGGGGGAAACAGGTAACGGGACGGGGTTTTTCGTTCGTGGTACGTATTTCATTTTAATTGTTCGTGTTGTGATTTCTTTCTACAATGAAGAGATCAAGTGCCGGAACGCCCGAGAAGAAGAAGAAAATACGTGGTGAATCAAATGTAAAACAAACAGTGTACCATCAGAAATATAAGTTGAAATGGGAAAGCGAAGCAATATTCAAGGGGTGGCTGCGTCCTGTCAAAGGTACTACTGCGAGAGCATATTGTTTCGTGTAAGCAAGAACTACATGCTAAGTGTAGCGTACTCGAGAAACACACTGTCAGTGATAAACATAAAAACAGTATACAGGGTTCGAATTTAGAGCGCACGTTGTTTCGCTGCAAAGTTAAGCCAAATGAAAACGTTGACGCCGCAATTCAAGCCGAAATTCTTTGGGGTTCGTGTTTAGCAGAACACAATATCCCATTGAATGTGAGGGAAATATATAGTAGAAGTCGCTGATCGTGCTTATGAACATTCAAAAATTGCCAAATCCGTGATTCTAGGTAAAACAAAGGCAATGGGAACAGTAAAGAATGTAATTGGCAAATGCCATTTTGAGGAAATTGCCGACCAACTTAAAAAAAACAATTCTGTGTAATCGTTGACGAATCCACTAAAGCACTTGCCATTTGCGTAAAATTTTTAGATAACAGTAAGAATATTGTGACACGATTCTGGAAGTTTGTGCAGGTTTTCAGTGGGAACGATTGTTAAGCTGCATTACAGGGTGCAACCGCAGAGCGTCTATACGACGCTTTGATACAAACATTCCGGGATGCGCATATTCCGTTAGAGAATATTGTGGGGTTCGCTAGTGATGGCTGTAACGTTATGTTCGGATCACAAAATTCCATGAGAATGTGAATTAAAACTAACTTACCTGGAATCGTTACCAATAAAGCACATGCCATTCCTTGCACTTGTGCGCTAGCGAAGCTTGCAAAAATAAATAAATAAATAAATAAAAATAAAAAAAAAGGCCTCAGACCTGTGAGGAGCTCGCACGCAACATTTATTCCTATTTTAACATAGTAGCAAACGGCAAGCACAGCTACGACAATACCACGAATATTGTGAAATAGACCCTCACAAAATTTTAAGGTCATCACAAACTCGCTGGCTGTCTCTACTGCAGGTAGTGAATTATATTCTAGCTCAATGGCAGCCATTGACAACGGACTATTTCACAATGGAGTCATATGAAAATAAAGACAAAGCAAATCAGATCCTGTGTGAATTGCGAAATGCAGTTTTGAGATTGTATTTTCAGTTCTTCTCCTACATACTTCCGAAGTTTACTACAGCTAATAAATAAGCCTTTTCAATGCGACAAAGTTGTAGTGAACACAATGAATTCCCGAATGAAAGACTTATACCGGACATTGTTAAGCGCGTTCATGGACAATGCAAGTGTGCGAAGCCTCGATCTCGGAGACAATCTCAATCCCAGTGATGAGAGACTATTTTCCTCTCTACAAACCATTTACTTAAGTGTGGAGATTAACAATGCACTCAATGTGGTAAAGGACAGGGATGAAATTAATGCATTCAGATTGACTTGTACAGAGTTTCTCATCACTGCATGTTTGGAAATAAGGAAGAAATATAATTTTGGAAATAATATCATTTCGAAAATAGCCTGGTTGACACCTCGAATCGCCACTGAGAAAAGCAATACAAGACCACCTTCTATATCTGTATTGGCTTCCAATTTGCGGCGCATTGTGAACGATCGAACAAAACTCCAAGTTCTGGAAGATTTGTGGAGGAGGATGCCCGACACTGATTTTCTTAAAGAATGAATTTGGAGGTTGACAAATTCTGGGTGCCCATTCGGGATTTCACAGACTTGCTTGGAGATCAAGTCTACAAAGAGTTAGGAGATTTTGCCTTAGACGTTCTCGCCTTTACTCATTCCACTGCTGCATGTGAAAGAGTTTATTCGAAAATAAATTTAGTGGAAACCAAGAGCAGAAACAGATTGCAAGCAGACACTATAAACGAGATTATTCTGGCTGCACAATGCGTCCAATCTACTGGTTGCAATAAATTTTCTCCTTCCAGAAGAATGTTGCAATCAGCAAACAAGGTTATTTCAAGGTGACTAGTAATATTGTGTACGGGTCCGCGTCAGCAAATGCTGTAGTCGATAAGGAACAAAATACTGATGACATTTTGTTCCAAGAAGACATGTAAATAGTGCTACTGTATTATAAACGTAAACATGTGTGTATATAGTGCGCGTATATTTGTGTATGTATATTTATGTTAATGGAACCCAGAAATCGTATTTCCCACATTTCACAGCTGTTGCAGATTCATATGGTAAGTTGCTTATATATATATATATATATATATATATATATATCATCATCATATTCAGCCGTTTTCTATCCACTGCTGGATGAAGGCCTCCCCCTTTTCTTTCCACATATCTCGGTCTGATGATATCCTCATCCATGTAGCTCCTGAAAAACGCTTGATTTCATCTACCCATCTTACATTTGGACGTCGTCTCGGTCGTTTCTTTTCTCTAGGAATCCACTGTAGTACATTTGTCGTCCACCTTCCATCTGTTCGTCTAGCTATGTGACCGGCCCATCTCCACTTCATCTTCTTCGCAGTCTTGATTACATCCTCTACCTTTGTTTGTGCGCGAATCCATTCATTTCTCTTCCTGTCCCTCCTGGTTATTCCTAGCATGCACCTCTCCATTGCTCTTTGTGTGACTCTCAATCTTTGAGTCGTTTGCGCATTCAATGTCCAAGTTTCGCAGCCGTACATCATTACAGGTAAGACACATTGATTATAAACTTTACGCTTCAGACACATTGGAAGTTTGCTTTTGAAAATAAAGTGTAGTCTTCCAAAAGAACTCCACGCCATTTTACATCTTCTATTTATTTCATCAGTCAACTTTGCATTCGATGTTTTAAGCTGGCCTAGGTAAACATACTCATCAACTATGCCTATTGTCTCTCCGTTAATCTTCACTTCCTTCTTTGCAGCATGTTGGTTGTACATTACTTTTGTTTTACTTAAGTTCATTTTAAG
>JAGDQP010053725.1:0-13497 GCA_022664845.1 Lepisma saccharinum
TATTTTCCTATAACGACCTGAGATGTAGATGTCTGAAGGTAATTAATAAATTAACATTAAAATTACCTTTTCGAAGTTTGAAATTTAAACAGTGATTTTTTCTCTCTGTATTTTTTCGTGGTTTAATTGACTCTTCGCCTGACTACTTAAATTTATTGACAAACTATTTATGGAGACAACGTTTGTAAAATCTATTATAAATGGCGTAGAATTAAAGAAATACAAAAAGTTACATAACAATTCATTTAAAAATGATTAGTGATTAGAACTTAGTAGAGCTCTAATTTTTATTGATATATTATAATATATTGTGTTTCACGAGTATGGAATATCAATCGAATGAAAACATATAATGTTTTTCACGGGGTTTTCTGTGAGAAATTGTAATACATTTATGTGTTGAGGAAGTAGGTAAACTTTGATAAACTTTATTTTTATATGGCCCAGTTTTAGTAACTTTGGACTTCTTCCCGTCACGATTTGCCTTTAGCTGTTAAGTGTTAAAATCCACACCCATGCCCCTGCCGGGAAACGAACCCGGGACCGTTGAGTCGATAGCCTACCGCCGCAGACCGCTCGACCACCCGGCTGGCATTGAGGAAGTAGGTTTGCAAAAGTTTGTCTTCAGGTCAATTTAATGTCACGAAATGTTTAACTTATCCGTTAGAAGAGGACTATAATTTGAAAATATTGCTAGCTATATAGTGGACATTTAATTATTTAATATATTCAGTATGATAACTAAGTATTTTGTAGTACGTGGTGTTATATAGCACCTAAGAATCACAATTGGTTTATCATAACGATATATTATCAAGACATTGAAACTGTGCTAAAAATAGTTTTGAAATACATTAGAAGCGATCAGTATTCGTCATTTACTCCGGTACGGTTCACTGAAGCACACTTCTTCGACGTGCTTAGTTAGTAGATGTATATATGATGCTCACTCTTGTGTAAACGAGTATATGCAGACACGGCAGAAGCCCATTTTTGTAAATTGAGTAATCAGATTCATGTTATATGGTCAATAATTTACTGTGCCTTGATATTTGCATTGATGACCTTATTGATATTGTGAGACGGCTGTTTAGATTTGACAACAAAAATATAACCGTATGGCAAGAATCATTTTAAGATTCCTTTTTTCCAATTTGAACTATTTTCTGTTGTAAATATTAGAAAGAAATTATTTACAATTTATTTCCAACAGAAACCTTGAGTTACGGGAACAATAATTTCGTTCGCGTGTAGTTGTTATTAATGCGTCTTATTACCGAGTTCTGCATGGTATATCTTCAAATGTGTTAATTGAAGTTTGCATCATATTACGGATCTTTGTTGAATTGTTTGAAGGTGAAATATTGGTGTAAGAAGAAACAGTTGATGACATTAATGGTAAGTGAATTCCTTTTTGTAATTCTATTCGTTCTAATATTTGTATTCTTCTTTGAAGTTCCGTCTTCCTCACTAAATGGAATATAGAAATGCAAAAAGAAACCGACGTGTTGACATGCTACCGAGGTCCATTGAACAGCTTTGTTCCAGTTCCACTTCACCAAAAATGTAAATCCTGTCCTTACAAGCTTAACAGTTTGTTATGGACGTTCATATCAAATCAATCAAACGGAACATGGACCAAAAATTCTTTTAAATATTTAAAAATTGGTCTGTTCTACGTATGCGAGAAAGATAAGGAGAAAGGTTATGATCTAAATTTTAGCGTAATATCATATACAATTATGAATATGAATATTGTGAAACTGTCTTTACTTTCTTATCAAACTCAAATAAAAGGATTAATCTTGGATTACTATACAAAGGTTAGTTCATTTATGCACACCATAGCACACTAAAAGATTATGGAAACACGTATGTCTACATCTATATTTGTAGTGTAGCTTCTGTTTAAACTTAAAATCGAAATTATAGATTTTGGTCCGAAAATAGCATTTCAGTCTCGTACCCGTTATGATTTCTTTGTAGTGCTCTGGAGTCTATTGGGATCCAGTGTCTTAGCATCTTACTCATCTTAGCATCTTGCTAACTTTTTCTATTTTTCTGGAATATTAAAATTTTCTTCTCATATAAGTGTACTAAGTAAGCCAATTTTATATAGTCCAGAATCGGCAAAGGATCCTTCGTAAAATGTGAGCTTCGTATGTTCTGCGATGTTGATAAACTAGGGAAGGTAAGTTCAATTTTGATAATTTTTAAAATTTCCATTTAGAATATTTCCAAATGTTTGACTTATCCGTTTGATGAGAAATATAATTTGAAAATATTGCTAGCTATACAGTGGTTTTTAATTATTTAACGTATTCGGTGTGATTCCTCAATATCTTGTAGTACGTCGTTTTTATAGCTGCTTAAAATCCCACTTAGGGTAACATAACGATGTATTATCAGAACATTGAAACTGGGTTAAAATAATTTCGAATTGCATTAGTGGTCTTCAGTACTCGTCATTTACTCCGATACGGCTCATTGATGCACGCCTGTTCAATGTGTTTAGTTAGTAGGTCTATTTATGATGCGTAAACGAAGTTAAAATATGTATTCAGGACAGAAGCTCATTTTTGTAAATTGAGTAATCAGATTGACGTTATATGTTTTAATATTTTACTGTAGCTTGGTAGTTGTATTGATGATCTTGTTCGTATTGTGCTTAGGTTTGGAGATTCATTTATAACCGTTTTGGCTAGAACGATTTTAAGATTACCTTCTTCAAATTTGAACTATTTTTTGTTGTAAATATTAGGAAGGAATTATTTATAATTTATTTCAAGCAGACCCCTGAATTAACAAGAATTTGGTTCATGTAGAGTTGTTTTTATTGTGTTTGCCTGATATTTCTCCTCATGTGTCAATTGAAGTTTGTATCATATTTTTGATCTTTGTTGAAATTCTTGAAGGTGAAATATTCGTTGAAAAAAAAAGAGTTGATTAAATTAAAGGTTAAAGAGTTTCTGTTTGAAATTCTACTCGAACTAATGTTTTCCTTCTTCTTTGAAGTTCTGTTTTCTTTACTGTATAGAAGAAAGCAGTATAAAGATAAACCACATAATGGGAGTTTAACTTTGTGTCCGATTGATCACGTGTTGTTGAAGTTCCGCCGAGGTGCAGTAAACAGTTTGCTTCGAGTCCACTTTCTGTCCTTAGAAGCTCAGCAGCTTGTTTTGGATGTTAATATCAAATGAACCAAACGGAACACAAAACTAAAATTCTTTCTATATTTAGAAACAAACTTGTATTTTCTACGTATGGGAGGAAAATAAGAGGAAAGATAATGATCTAAATTTTAACGTATTATTATATACAATTATGAATATGAATATTGTGATTCTGTCTTTACTTTCTTATCCCACTCAAATACAAGGATAAATCTTGGGTTACTATACAACAATGAGTTCATTTATGCACACCATAGCGCACTAAAAATTATATAGACACCTATATCTACATCTATATTTGTAGTGTAGGTTTTGTTTAAACTTAGAATCGAAGTTATGGAACTAGGTCTGAAAATAGATTTTTAGTTTCGTACCCGTGAAATTTCTTTGTAGAGCTCTCGAGTCTAATGGAATCCATCTTACATAATTTTTTATACTACTCGAAAAATTAAAGGTTACTTCTAAGGTAAGTGCACTAAATGAGTCAATTTTATGTAAATGCATGAAGGATTATAAAATCATTGAAAGTTTTCAAAAACAACATTAGTGAATTGTGAAAATTTTCATTTTAGCAACAAAAGGAGTTTCCAAAATTTCTTTATTTAGGCTTAAATTCTCCGAATTTCGTATATAATTTGTCCCTACAGGTTTTGTGTGACCAGATTCCAGTTAGAAGCGTTGTGTATTTCAGCCAAAGGTATGGCGTTTGGAAGGATTCTTGAAAAACCTCTCCAGTGCTGTTGAGCCCTTTGTTTCAAATGAACATACCTTCAAATGGTAACTGTAAAAATCAATCAAAACTCAAATCAAAATCAAAATCAATAATAAAACAATTAAGAGAGTACAAACTGTTAAATATTTAGAACTAACACTTGACGAAACGTTTAACTTCAGAAAACACACCAAACTGATATCAAGCAAAACAATCAGAATAGCACACAGACCAGTAAACATTGTGACACAAGAACTAAGATTACCGATACAAATTGGTAAGCTGTACCATGACGTCATCATAAGATCTTTATTCGGATACGCCGCCAGTGTCTGGAGCCACCGGATGGACGATATTAGACAAAGTCAAACAATAAACCGCGCTCAAAGGCAACTTCTGATAAGACTCACAGGAGTATACAGAACAATGCCGGTGGAGGCACTCCAGGTGTCTACAGCAACCCTGTCATTATACCTACAAGTCAAAAAGCTAGGTGCTATGTATTGGATCAAATAGAAAAATAACGAAAAAGTCACTAGGATACTACATGCTCCTGTGGACAACAAGCAGGATGTGCAGGAAATACTAACCAATGCATGGCAGCATCTATGGCAAGAATGCCCTAAAGCTAGGAGATTATATAGTATAATACCTGACGTGGCTGGCAGGATGGAGCTCGATGTGGAGATTACGGGAGGATTGCTACACTTCCTCACGGGACATGGTACATTCAGGCAGAAACTAAAAGATATGAATATAGTCGAGGATAACCTGTTTCGCGCATGTGGGTCGGTCGCTAACCGGGAACACGTAATGCTAAAATGCGAAGAAACAGAAAACCTGGTTGGCGAACAAAGAACTCTCCTGGAGCATATGGAAATCGCAGAAGTTCTGAGAACACCAGAACTGGCGATTGTTCTCCAGGAGATAACCCAAAAATAACAGAAGGAAATTTATATCCGGAGGCGACCAAGGTCAGGCGCGGCAAAGACTAGATGTTGACCAATATAAAACAGGTTAGGGAGCTGATACCGCATGTAGGGAAACGTGACGCGGACCTCGCGAGCGAGACGTGTGCCCGAGCTACGTTGTCAGCAGGCGGGATGGAACAATCCGGGAACTAGAACAACCCGAAACAACATAACTTAAGCAAAATAAAAATAAACTAATAACTAAACTCCATCAAAAAGGAAAAATAAAAAATAACTAAACCAACAATAGTGAACAAAATCAAGCTAAATAATATCAAGATCAGTGAATATGAGTAAAAGTGAGCGAGTGTGTGATCGCTGAAAAGCAGCAGTGTCCTGGTGGGTGTCTTGCTGCAGGAACTCGGCAGCAAGAGACGCTCCAGTTGTATTGTGCGTGTGTGTTAGTGGTGACGGGAGACCAAATAAAATAGAAGATAAAACAAGAAACCGAAAATATAAAAACAGAAACTGAATGTGAGTGACCTGGAATCCGGAACACAAGCATTCAAGCATTCTTAAATACACTAGCCATTACGTATGGTGTATGTGATGTGAATGTGACTTGAGGAACAAGACTAACTGCGTGAGTAAAGGAGGAAGGGAACCAGGAATGAAAAAACAGAACGGACCAGCAAAAAACATACTAGTAATTTTATGTTGCAGTCCAGCTTCATTTTCCTCCCCCTTTTTTCTTATCGTTTCAGAAAAATAAGAAGAAGCCATCTTAAGTCGACGTCTATGTTGTGCTGTCCTTGTGAGTGTATGTGTTGTTCTATATGTTAAATGTTTTTGTATAAAATTGTAAATAAAAGATAATGGTAGGGCATCACCCCCAAGGAAAGTTCCAAAATTTGGAACAAAGACCAGGCGAACATTCTGGATGCCTGGTCTAAAGTCCGTTCCGCACCACCCGAAGTCAAAACTGAGGGAACAAAGGAGCTTCTCGGACTGTCGGAACACCAGCAATCCGAGAATCTCCAGGGACTGCCTGTCCCAAAATGGGAAGAGCGAATAACTGCTCGTGTTGCACGCCCTTGGAAGTGCACAACCTATTTTGTGCAAAGAATGCTTAGAGACAGGGGTGGAAGGTGGGTCCCCAAAATGAAAAATGAAAAATGATGTGTTTGAGTTAAGTAAGACAAGTATATGAGACTGTCGAATCTTCATAAAAGTCGAGAATAAGCAAGGGAATGAGATCTTCGTACGCTCTGCAATGTCGATAACCTAGGGAAGGTAAGTGCAATTTTGAATATTTTTAAAGTTAATTTTCAGCGACTTTTCGAATATTCGGTTTCCATTCTCATTTTAAATTTATTTCGTGTGCTTACTAACGTTACCGCATGCAATGTTTAAATTGATACATTTTTGAACAGTTTTAAGTATATAACTCACTTTAAATTCAAATGTGTTTCATAAAACAATATAAGATTTAGGCAATATGTTTTTAAAAATGAATGCACAAAAGCAAGAACGACATTCTAAATCTTAGATTCATAATTAGACGTTTCCATATGAGTAGTTTTACACAATTAACCGTCATGTGCCTTGGTCATTATGACTAATGGTTTCTAAGGATATCCTGAGTATCACAAGGTGAACACATGGATAATCTTAAGCACACTATTTCATGTCACTTCTAACACGAGAAGAATGATCTTCGAATGATCTTCCCATAGACGTGACTGGCTTAAGCTTGCAATAAAGGAAATCTAAATTCCAGTTCATGAGAAAAAAAAATATCACTTATATCTGTCTCGTGTTGGGACTCTAACATTCCATTCATGGACAGGGTCTACATTTTTTTAATGGGGAACGATTGATTAAACATGCATTCCTGGATTGCGCCTATCCGTATCCACAAAGAAATTAGCTACATTGAATTTTACACAGTCACCATTGCTTGATATTACCCTTCCATTTTGCAATTAAAGGTCTGCTAGTCTAGATATTTGGCTGTTGCGATATAAATTTAAATTTGTTTGATTTCATTTCAATTTATCGGTATATATTCACAATTGATTTACTTTTAATTTCAGTAATATCTTGTCGGAAGCAGGCTTTGGGTAAGTACAATTTTAAATATGTTCGGAACCTAATGTAAAATAACATTGAATTCATTGATATTAAGGATAAATGGTTAGCAAATGTCTAAAATGTAGGAAACAATATTCGATTTTGATTTTTCAACGTAACTTTATGTTGAAAGTTTTCGATTCCGTTAGATATTGCATCTTTCTTTTGTGATCCAATGAGCAGAAAATTTATGGGGGCAAAAAGGGAATATTTTCTAAATGGAGTTTCCTTTACTAAACTAAATAGAACATACGAATGCTCTCAAAACTGAACCATAACCGTGTTACATAATCACGACATCAAGTCATCAACAATCATTCCGAGCTTTCTTGCTCTTATGATCAGAGTTCGCGTTCTCTTGAGTTAAAGAGTTCTTCAATTGCATTCAGGATACTGGGTTAGTATGAAATAAAACAATTAAGTCTCCACAGAGAATATATCCCGGGCGCGTTCGCAAAGAGAACTCTGAAATTACTTATTGAGTAGGGGATTTTCTTCATTACTGTCTTTTCTTAAACCGCTTGAGCAATAGATGCATGACGTTCATCAATAAATTGAAATTAAAATGCCTTTGCGAAGTTTGAAATTTAAACATTGACTTTCTCTCCCTGTATTTTTCTTTGGTTAAGTTGTCTCTTCGCCTGACTACTCAAATTTATTTTTAAAATATTTATGGAGACAACTTTTGTGAAACCAGTTTCATATGGCATAGAATTAAAACGTACAAGAAGCGATGTATCAACTCATCTAGATTATTATTTGCGTATAGAAAGTTTTCTTAGTTCAGCTCTAAATTATGGCAAGACATTAAAATAGCTAGTGGTATTAGAGTATGTAAAATCACACTATTTGACAAATAATATGAGTATCACGAGACTTACGGTGAGAAATTGTAATACTTTAAGCGTTGAGGATGTAACTATGCAACAATTTGTATTCGGGTCAATTATTTGCCTCCAAAAGCTTAACTCACCCATTTGGAAAGCAACAATATAATTTGCAAGTACTGCTAGCTGTATAGCTGACATTTAATTATTTAACATATTAAGTATGATACCTAAGTATATTGTAGAACGTAGTCTTTTTAGTTAGTAGTTGTATATATATGATGCAGAGTCTTGTGTAAACGAAGTATTAAGTATGCTGACACAACATAAACCCTTCTTTGTAAATCGAGCACTCAGATTCACGTTACATACTCAATTAATTTACTGTGTCTTGATATTTCTATTGATGACTTTATTCGTATTGTGTGACAACAGCTTAGGTTTGGAGAAACATTTTTTATCGTCTGTCAAGAACTATTTAAAGATTCTTTTCTTCAATTTTGAACTATTTGCTGGTTTAAATATCAGAAAAGATGTATTTATAATTTATTTCAATTAGAACCTTGAGTTACAGTAACTAGAATTTCCTTCTTGTGTAGTTAATATCAATGCGTCTTGTTGCCGAGTTCTGTATGGCATGTCTCCAAATGTGTAAATTGAAGCTTGCATCATATTACGAATCTTTGTTTAAATGTTTGAAGGTTAAATATTTGTTGAAGAAGAAAGAGTTTATGAAATTAAAGGTAAGTGAATTTCTCTTTGTAATTCTGTAAGTTCCAATATTAGCTTCTTTTTGAAGTTCCGTTTTACTATCTGGAATAAAGGAAGACAAAAATAAACCGACAGATAAGAGATGTTAACTCTATGTCCGTGTGATAACGTGTTGACGTCCCGCCGAGGTCCATTGAACAGTTTGGTCCCGAGTCTACTTCACCAAAAATGTAAGTCCTGTCCTTAGAAACTCAGCAGCTTGTTTTGGACGTAAATATGAAATCAAACGGAACACGAAACTAACATTAATTCAATAATTAAAAACATTCTGTTTTGCATATGCAAGGACGATAAAGGGAAAGAGTAATGTTCAAAATTGCAACGTATTTGCATATACTATTCTTCTTCATTCATATCTTGTTCATTCTTATCCCACTCACATAAAAAATAATGTAGGATTACTGTGCAAATAATATTTCATTTCTGTACAACCATAGTGTAATAAAATAAATTATATAGACCTTATGCCTACATCTATATTTGTAGTGTAGGTCTTGTTAAACTTAGGATCGAAGATTATTGAGCTTGGTCTGAAAGTAGTTTTACAGTTTCGTACCGGTGTATTTTTTCGTAGAGCGCTCGGCTCTAATGGGACCCAGCATATTCTCATCTTAACATCTTACATACTTTTTCTATTTTTCTGCAAATAATAAAAGTTGCGTCTACTGTAAGTGTACTAATTAAGTCAATGTTATGTAAATGCATGAAAGGTTCAAAATCATTGACATTTTATAAAAACATTAGTGAATTCTCAAATTTTTCAGGATAGGATAAAAGGGAACTTCCAAAATTCTAAATTTGGGCTCAAATTCTCTGATTTTCTGATATGATTTGTTTCTACACGTTTTGTGTGACCAACTGTAATGAGAAACGTAGTGAATTTCTGTCAGAATTGTGGATTTTGGAAGATTTCTTTAGAATATTCTCCAATTGCGGTTTAGCCATTTGTTTGAAATGAGCATAGTTTCAAATCTTAGCTGTAATAAAATAAACTACTTCTGGAAGACGTTGTTTTAACCTTTTAAATTTCAGTCCTTTAACGTCAGACAAAATAGCCTATATGACTGACCAAGGTTTCTAAATTATATCAGCTGTTATTTTAGTAATTTTGTAGTAGGTGATAAGTATTATAATAAATTTCTTCAGCAAATAGGTCTTAAAACAAGAATATAATTTATTATCGAAAAGGAAAAAGAATTCAGTAAATTAATAATTATAAATGACATATCGAGTTTTAATTGGAACAAACAGAAAAGCGGGAGCCATTTTTCGCAAATCCAAACATAAATAAATCGGTGAATTTTTCAACTTGCATCCGAATACACATTTAGTTCGTTGTGCATAAGGATAATATGATCAGGAAAATAAGTACGAAATGATAAGCATCAATTTCATAAAAATAGCTGTCCTAATAAAATCAAACTACTGGCCTTACAGCTACACCGGATATATATTCGTTACGTTCATGTTTATCAATAATACCCATAATTAAAGTATATTATAAAATTATTTTCTTTTTTTTAGATTTTGGTAGTAGATCAAATTTGATTTCTTGAATGTATACATCATTTTGCATGTCACCAATTCAAATGTCTTTACCTTATGATAATACAGTATAAAGAAATTCAAATTTGTACAGACATCTCCTGAAAAACGAATAATGTTTATGTATGTTGTGTCTCTATAGACCATAGCTAGAATGATTTCCGATTTACCACACGTTTCTAAAGTCGAAAATTAGTATTAAAAAATCGCAGTTGGTTTAGCTTCTTTAAACGATTACCTGCATTGAACATATCTGCAGATTGTTTCCTAAATACTTTCAGTCCCTTCTGAACCTGTAACTCGGGAAAAAGAATAGTACCTAGCGAAACACGAAAACCTCAGGCTCCTTTACACACATACGGGGCCATGGTCAAACATAGAAGCAAAAAGTTTTCACAGGAAAATATAGGAAAGTTAACTAGAAATACTACTAGAACAAAACCAGAATCATAGAACGCTGGTAGACTTCTATCAATAAAAAAAGGAAAAGAGAAAACTACTTTATTACATATACAAAGAAAGAGAGAATCCAACAGGCTGGTGTGAACAAGAAGGGTCGTGCTCCGGGTCTCACATTAGAATAAAATAAAGGATAAATATTAAATTATCGTACAAAATTCTATTCATAAAATGGCATCAAGATATGTATAATACTTGGAAAAACGATAACACTTTATATATCAAATGGCTATTATTTTAAAAAATTACGAAAATTAGTAAAAAGTTTCATTTTTTGGCTAATTTTAAGGCATGTGCTCGATCGGAAGATGTTGTCTGATTTTAGCTATTTTTGTTTTCCTTTCTTATCAGTACCAGTTGCAAGTTTTCGCACTATAGCACGCCTAAAATATGAAGATTTTTATTTCTTAAGAAAAATATAAGAAACAACCTAAAATTTATATTTCGGAATATTTAGACGCTATGCGTAACCGGAAAATATTATCAGATTAAAAAAGAACATTTGACATCTTTTATGAATGCCAATGGCAATTTTGCGCACTATAGCGATTGGACAATAAGAATTTGAATTTCTTCTAACCACCCTAACCTAAAACACTCTAACTCCATGTTCCTGCAATCATTATAAAATTTACGGACCTCTATTTGATTTCAGTATTTGAGTGTTTGAAATATCTTCCTAGCATACTGCTCTGGAAGGGTTGTTCGTATCGGTATACTCAAGGTGCTCGCCGAAATGTTTATTTTAATGGGAGAGAAAGCCAAAACGGATATATGTCATCATAGATTAATAATATTCTTGGCGTTATTTAATTGCAAATATTTTAACTATATAATTCTATAGAATTTGGAGGAATAGCAGACGCTATCTGACTGCAAGGTTCCATGATGCCTTTGAGTTAGAACAAGTGTATGAGGGAGCGGAATCTTCATAAAAGTCCAGAATCGGCAAAGGATCGTTCGATAAATGACAGCTTCGTATGCTCTGCATTATTGATAACCTAGGGAGGTTATCGCATTTTTGAATATTTTTAAAGTTAATTTTTAACTACTTTTCTAATACCAGGTGTGTAAATATGAAACCGGAATGTATGTACAGAAAAGACACAGTGATTGGATGACAATGCTAAGAACTATTTTATTCGAAGTATTGGTCATCGCTAGCGATACATTTATGCCATCATTCCGGCAATGTGTTGAAGCACAAGACCAACAAAACTGTGCCTCTTGTGCTGCAAACTAGTCATCAAGCCATTTTCGTAAGATGTAAAGCGCTGGTCAGCAAGTGCGTGTCCCATGGATGAAAATAAGTGAAAATCGGAAGGCGCCAAGTCTGGTGAGTAAGCCGCATTCGGAAGGATTTCCCAGTCAAACGTCGCAATCGTCTCCTTGACCGTTTTTGCTGTGTGGAAGGGTGCATTATAGTGAAGCACAATCACTTTATGTTGTCTTTGGTCATATTCTGGTCGTTTTTCACGCAAAGTTTGATGCAAATCTATCATTTATTGTCGGTAACGTTGGGCACGTGGGTACTAACGGTTTTGCCAGGTTTCAGCCGTTCATAATAGATCACTCCCTTCTGATCCCACCAAACACAAAGCGTTGTCTTCCGTCCATAGCAATTTGGTCTTGCAGTCGATGTATCCGGTTCTCCTGGAGTTACCCATGATCTATTACGCTTAGGGTTCTCGAAATAGGTCCACTTTTCGTGACCAGTCACAATTCGATGGAGAGATTATTTGCTTTTGTACCTGGCGAGCAGAATTTCGCAAGTGATTTTTCGGTTTTCCTGCTGTCGTTCAGCCAATGCATGTGGAACCCATTTTCCCATCTTCTGAATCTTGCCCATGGCTTTTAAACGTATGGAAACTGCTTCTCATGTCACATTTAATTGATCCGCGAGTTGGTGTTGCTTTTGAGCGTCATCCTCATCCAACAAAGCTTGCAATTCGCTGTCTGCAAACTTTTCCGGTGGTCTTCCACGTTCTTCGTTTCTCACGTCAAAATCGCCACTTTTATACTTTTTTAACCACGCATAGCACTGTGACTTACCAGGAGCATGACCACCGTAAGCGTCGACAAGCATGCGATGCGATTTGGCAGCAGTTTTTTTCAAATGGTAACAAAAAATCAATGCTGTTCGCACATCGTAGTTTGTAGGTACAAATTGCGCCATGTTCAACGCTATTAAACACTACACTATGAGATGAAACTTTTCTGGTTGTGAGTTGCAAATCGTTATCAGCAGTCAAAACAATCAAGTGGCGCCAAGGACGCAGTTTTACGGTAACCGCAGTGACAGCTAACGCCGTCTATGCACAAATTCCGGTTTCATATTTACACACTTGGTATCTGGTCTATATTATTATTTTAACTTATTGCATGCACCCATTTATGTCGCCACATGTGATTTTAAATTGGTAATTGTTTGAATAATTGAATTACATAGCTTCCTGTACATTCAAATGTGGTTCATAAAATGTATAACATTTAGGCAATATGTTTTAAAAAATGATTGCACAGAAGAAAGAACGACAAAGGCATTCAAATTTCTAGGGTCATAATTAGGCTTTTCCGTATGAATAGTTTTTAAAAAATGACCGCCTTGTGACTCGGACATCATGACTGAAATGTCTAAGGATCTTATCAGTTTCACAAGTTCTAGCATTTCACGGCATTACTAACACGCAAAGAGTGAACTTCGAAGGACGACTCCCATAAACGTGACTTGTTTAGGCATGCAATAAAGAAAAACTAAATTCAAGTTCCAAAGTAAAATAGCTCACTTAAAGCTCACTCGTTTTGGAACTCTGGTATTCCATTCATAGACACGGTCTACAATATTTAATGGGGAAAAATTGATTAAAGCAGGCATTCCTGGATTGCAGCTGTCTTTATCCACAAAAAAATAACTACATTGAATTTTACACCGTCACCATTCCTTGTAATCTTATTTTTCACAAATG
>JAGDQP010053726.1:0-13497 GCA_022664845.1 Lepisma saccharinum
ATTGTCGGTATCCGTAGTAATTTAGGATATTTTGGCATTTTACCTCCTAAACTTACAGTCTGGATGGATTGATCATTCTCTGTCATTTGTTTTTGCTTCTAAGTTTTATAACGGAACATGAGGTTTATTATGTTAATTTATAGATGAAGCCTTTTCGGAAAAGGAAAAGAGCAAGCTGTAAGAACAAGTAAAAGAAGAATAAAGAGTAACTGTTTAGAAAATTTTGTTTACTGCATTTATTTTGACCAAGGTCTAATTACTTTATTACAATCATCTGGTTGCGACATAAAGGAAAAGAAAATGTAAAAATACAGATATAAATCCTTTGAAAATTGAAAACGATATTTTTCGGTCCATATTTTTTTTATGAGGAGCCATCAATTGATTTTATTATGCTGTCATAAAAATAACCTACCCTAACGGGGTGTCTCTTTTTGTTTTATTCTTCTGCATTAGAAGTTTTCAACTAACCATGAATTGAAAAGAAGAGGTCTTAACCATTTATGGTGGGTAGGATGAATGAATAGATATTTTGCATCTGCCGTGCTTTGCGGAAAAGCTTTCAAAAATAAACAGATTAGATTCCTTTTGGGGGAGACTTTGAATCTTTAGTTTCGCTGAGAGACACTAAAGAAAATGGCAGAAGAAATTACATTTATATAAATACTTCGAACGGAGCCTTTGGCTTTACTGTTTAACAGATTTTGTGTTTGACAAGTGATTGATCGACTGTGCTTTGAATTTTGTAAGGACTTTATCTGCAACGTGAACGTTGTCTTACAAGATTATTGACATCAGTGGAAGATTAAGTAGCTTATCTTAATTATCATATATTTTTGTTAGATAGTGATAGTGATATCGTGAAGAAAATATTCTACGACGACCTCTGCATCACATTTTACTTAATATTAACAATCAAATGCATTTATGCCCCAGTATGGATTCGAATCAGGGATTGCTTCTTTTATTATAATTTTCAACCATTACAAAATAATTATAGTAGTATGTCCTACCTTAACATAATCTTGTTGAATTTATAACTTTATTGTGATATTTGACGCGTTATTTCTCTTAATATTTTTGATTGTGGGCTATAGAACTGAAGCCTAATTAGGATAGTGGAGTGGATATTGGAAGGAAGTTGAGTAATTCCATGATGGTGTCCTGCTGTAGACTCAAACTCTTAAAATTTGATGTCAACACCGGGAATTGAACTCAAGATTGACACGCTAAGGCAACGAAAGAATTAAAATAGAATATATTTTTGTCTTCATAAATTACATTATTTTCTGTGGTTGCAGTTGTTAAAATTATTTTTCGGCCTTCCACAATGAGAAACGATTACTTTAGCATAAAACTGCAGCGACTCGTCTCATTTGGAATTAGACTATTAGTTATCAGTGTTGGCCGCTAACGGAACTTGAACTTACTTACCTACTGTTTGTTAATGCAGACTTGGCGAGCTTACAAATGCTTCTCAAAGATATTAAGAACAAGGATGATGATGCTTTGTTTGAAGGTCTATGTGAACCAATGGAGATTCGGCACTATCTTTTATTAGTTGAAGATATCGACCTAAGAATGGGACAAAAAGATTAACGTAGATAGTTCTGTTATATGCGCTTTTTGGAAATTAAATATGCTTTATGTGAATGGGGGAAGAACACATATTTCTCAGTTATAGTAATATCCCTAGTCATTTTTCACCTGAACTTCCCCAAGAATTACGAAGCACACTTTAATACTCAATTTGATTGTAATAGATAGGTGTAACTAGAATTCTTGAAATTTCTATCGATATTTTTTACCTTAAATCATTTATTGCTGGAAGGCGCGGTGCTTGAAATTTTAGGAGGCCCCCATTAGGTACGTTTTGGCAGAATCACTGAAATCTTACCGCATAGTATTTGTTCCTCTACTCTTCTGCCCCGTCGTGTCAGCAATCCTGTTCTTTGAAAATTAGAAAATAACGCATTTTACTTAATTAGAACAGAATACCACTGAAGTATGATGCAGGCATTTTTAAGTCCTTTAGGCATCTCAGACTCAGGCCGAGATAGGGTAGGGCGGTATCAATTTAATAAGATTATAGAATCATTAACTTAAACATCTTTTGTTTTAATATTATTACGTTCATTATTTAGGGCATTTACGGAAGTTTGGCTCAGGCCATGTGGATTTTTGAAACGCTGGTTATTGTTTATTAGTCCTCAAATGATGAAATTGGGAGGAAACGCAAAAACTACGAGGGATTGCTTGGTAATTCCAATGCAAACGGTATTTACGTATCACAAAACTTACATGGTATAAGCTGTGATTGAACCGACGACCCCAAGCACGAGAGGGAAATGTTGAACCCTATCTGAAGCGAAAAACATAATTTGTTTGAAATATTTTGCATGAATATATATTTTAGATAGTGTTTATAAAAATACAGTACTTGTACAAATTTTGTTTACCTATCAGGTTGAAAAAATTTCTTAACTTATGCTCTTTCGCTGAATAACTATATTTTTCTAAGAACCTTAAAGAATCTTTAGCTTCTGTGACCAGATGCAGAAATATTTTTACTGGATCACAAGATTCACTTCATTTCTTACGCCTTTAATCTAATCTTGCTTACGTCTTTGAACGTTTTGTATCGGCTTCCGTTATTTTAAAACCACTGAGATTTTTGTATACTTTTAAATTTATGGAACTACATCTGATTCAAGAGAACAATTTAATTATTTATTTATGACCTTCGGGCAACTTTTACTTTAGATCGGATTGGTAATTTCGGAACTATGATATTCACAGGTAGTGCTTGGCAGTTACCACAAACTTGGTCAGGTTGTTCATGGTTCAAGATAGAACACCTAAAACATCCATAAGTAATACTTCCTGAAGCCAAACATGTGTCGCTAACAATTTGCCGAGCACCCACCAACACTTGCTAATTGATTACGAAACACAGACCGATAATACAAAAATGTGTTGTACCCGCCGAAAATAACTCAAACGACGCTGTTAGTTGTAAATCAAGGCTGTCCTAGCTGATAGCCTTAAAATAACAGGACATATAAAGGGAA
Source organism: Lepisma saccharinum (assembly GCA_022664845.1). Taxonomy (NCBI): domain Eukaryota; kingdom Metazoa; phylum Arthropoda; class Insecta; order Zygentoma; family Lepismatidae; genus Lepisma; species Lepisma saccharinum. The sequence continues at coordinate 3,072 of JAGDQP010053726.1, forward strand.
GCTGACATCCTCGCAGTATGACCTGAAAATTTTAACATAAGATTAGATTATATGCGAAATAATATTGATCAGATTATGTGTGACCGGACTGATGTCAGTCAAAAAGTTTGCACACATCCCCTCAATCTTTCAATGCGGACACTCGCTAAAAATTGAAAATATCTGCTGAATCGCTTAAAGTAGAGAGTGAATAATATAAAATAATTCAGATGACTATTTTTATTTTACCGAATTAATTCAATTCTTTTTGACACTTTAACTTCAATTTACGTTTTGCAACTATTCTACAACGTTTTGATAAACGAAATATGATTTTTTAAACAATGAAACCATTCAAATCTTTGTACACTATCGTAAAATTATAAAATCGGGATATTCTGAGGTTATCCAACGGCTATCTTCACTTAAATAAGATTATTTTATCATAATACCGTTTAAATCAGTGTAGCAGAGCTGAATAGGGGAGAAATAAGTCAAAAGCAATATCTTCTATTTGTTCTAAATATATTTCAAAACCTCGCACTCTTGTTTACATTATATTCTTTATTTTTCCCTAGTCTGCTATAAGTCAATGTTACTTATTTTAAACTGTTATAAAAATAACGGTTCCAATTAGCAGTTATAGATAGCAGCTAATAAGTTGATTAAAGATAACAGTTTAAAATAACAGCTGTTTTTAGGAGTTATTTTTTCTTGAAAATTCCTGTTAAAAGTAGAAATTTATTATATTCTTTTAATATATACAAGCTTTTTTATAGCAGTTTATAGAAAATTATCAATTTTAGCTGTAAATGTCGTCTTTCACATACATATATTTACTTGTACATTTCCAAAATTGATGTTCTGCGCATGGGCAAAGGTTGAACTAGCTTGTATAAAAGCACTGGCTGACCACACAGACCTTCAACTTGCCTTTGTAATCTGAACTTGACGGACGTAAACTATCCTCCAGGAGTCGAGCTGTGTTGTTTTACTAGTTTGAACTTGTTTGTGTTCTTTGAAACCGAATTGATACTTCGTTTTTGTACTGAGAAGAAAATTAATTTCTTTATATTCAAACCCAAGAAATATCAACAAATCAGTGTATTTCTACTAGTTTATTTTTTCGTGCTGCGAAGAAGTTACTGCATTTGTCTACAAGAAAAGTGCAGTGCTACCTAATTTATTTTTGTCCTGTGATTCTAGTTTTGTGAACAAGTATTTAATTTGTGTTTACTTTTTACAGTATTCAACTTTTGATAATGTTCAATCAAGTTTGTGACTAAGGAATTCTAGTATATTAGGACATCAACAAGAATGGATTGCACCATGGGATTGACAAGTTTAGATCATGTTATCTTGGCCTAGTAGCCCAAAGGAATCACCGATCCCGAGTCCATGTATGACGCTTGGGTTGATCTCTGTCAATTAGCCGTGCAGGGAATACTACTTACAAATTCAGGTAATGTTTTAACTTTTTGTTTCACCTCCGTCTTCTAGCCAAGTTCAATTTTAACAAGTTGTTTGATGCATGTCTTCATGTAAATAGATTAATTCATTTAGGTAATCGACTCCCCCTCTAATGCTGTTGTTTACTTTCCATCATTCTCGTATGTTGTTGAGTGAATCTATTGACGAGAATAACGAGATAATGCTTCACCCACATCTTGCTTTCCTGTTTGGCTTGATTCCGGTTGTGAGAGATGACATTTATGAAGTATATTTTTCTATGAATTCAGACTATTCATTGAATATTGTCCCTCACAGCCGTAAGTACTCCTTCTCCGTTCGAGATCCGTTTTCGAATTATACCATAATTTCAATGCCTGCTTCGAATACTTCTTCCTGTACTTTCACTACCACTTCTACTCCTATCAATATTGTTACGTCTGTATTAACGCAGGCAACTACATTCGTAAATACGGCAAGACCTATCTGCAGTAAGGTATATTCCATTTCTTTTTCAACTTCTACTTCTTTTGCCCCTCCACTTATTACTTGAACCTCAATTGCTGTTAATATTTTCTCTTGTAATACAGACTGTGTTCTATCACCTGCGGTAAATCAGATTTGTGATGAAGCATACCATTGCTTTGAGGGATGGCGTAGTCCATTGGGGGTCGCTACTAATGAAGAGATTTGTGAAAAATGAAAGAGATTGAACAGAGGGAACAGTATATTATTTTTCAATAGGGGACAGGAGATAATAACTTCGAAATTATAGGAGAGCGAGTGCGCGATTTTGAAAATTTTACTATTAAAGGCAAATCAATCTCTATAGCGCTAAAGCCGGAACCTCCAGGATAACGCCGGCTGAGTATGTTGGAGAAACTTTTCAATTTGCATTACAACATTTGATTTGTAAAGTAGATCCACAATCTTGGGTCGTATATTGTATTGAAAGTAGTAACGACATCAACGGGAAAGGCGTCTTTATTCCGTAGCGTAGACGAGTCCATTTAACTACCGAAAATATTTTTAGTTAAACTGAGAATGCTCTCAACTCGAATGAATCTTTTCTGTTAGCCGATAGTGTAATCATTAGGGTTAACATATCCGAACCCATTGGCGGACAAGGAGAAATAAAGGAACGGAATAATGACAAGTATTTACCCCTGGACTAGAACTTACAAGCATTTATTATTCCAGTGTCTAAATTATGAGCTAACTTGTAGGACTGTTTACCGAGAGCTTTATTTATAGCGGACAAGAAATCGTTTTCTGAGTATAAGAAAGTAGAATATATAAAAAGCACCCTAAAAATTGGAAAAGGAAGGCAAGAGAGCAAATGTTAATATTTCAACTTTGGGTAAAACAACAGTAAAACAACAATCTTGTGCCAAAGATTATTTTAGAAAAGATTATGCAACAAACCAAATAAGGTGGGGTATTACCCTGAAAGAACAACACTGGCCTATTGTGATTATCGAAAAACGTGCTTCCACGTCATCCAGGTCCGACAAAGTTGTCCAGGCCACCAAGATACAGGAATACTATCGGATATACGTAGAAAACAAACATATTCTTAAAAAACTTTTGCCGAAAATTAACCTAGAGGTGCAGAAGTGGCTATCACGGTCATCGTATGTACGTAGCCACAAGTTCATACCCCGTAGTGGTCAATTACATGTAGTGGTTCAGAATCCAACTAACCAAACAACTGTAGTGTCGGTCCTTCCATAAACATCAGACACTTCAAGATGTCAACAGCGAGTAACAACAGCTACTGTTAGAAAAATCATTTATAACAACCCAACCACGAAAAAAATGCAAACTGTGTATACATACACAACAATAGCAACTGAGTATTATTATTATTATTATTATTATTATTATTATTATTATTATAAATAACAATAATAATTGCAGCACAACAGCTGAAGAAAGTCTGGATCAAAAATCAGACCGAAAAAAAACACAAAATTTTGCCTCAGCTTCATATTTAAGATCCAACCCAGTACCAACAAAATTTATTTGAAATTATTCAAATATGTATATTTATAACTAAGGACCGCAGGCAAAAGAATACCAACACAGGGAAAATGTTCTTATACTTGATAGACAATACGCCTCATCAAAGAGGATGCCAATATGCAGGTAAAGCCACCAGACGTAGTGATACGCCGCAAAAATAAGACCCCTAACAGAGGAATCTTTCGTGATGGTTTGGAGGGCTCGGGCTTCGAATCCCGCTTCCAGACTTGATACAAGTACTGTACTTCTCGTTTTCGAGACCTAGTAGCCAATTGATTAGGGTTTCTGCTCTCTGAATAACATTCTCTGAACCTAGATACACAAAAACATGGGACCTACATTGCGTCCCTCAGGCTCAGCAAAAATGAGTTCATACGTTCAGCCAATTTATAAAATACCAAAGCAAGTGAATAATAAGTGTATGACTTTTCCTAAACATATATACGTATATTTATGGAAACAGTCCACCTCAAAACAGATAGAAAAATAGGGATAAAGAGTTCTGCTAAAGGCGCCATACGAAAACCCACTCTTTTCAAATAAAAAAGACGCACCACCTTTCGCCGCTTTCTCCCTCTGAAAAAGCGTATAAAAAGAAAGTTTTTTAAAAAAGATTTATTCTTGCTTGTTTTTCACTAGACTCGCAAAAGGTATCAGCTGGGGGGACTAAACAGAGTCGAAACACCTAAAGAGGAAAACAAACAGGAGCATGATATTGCCCCGTCAGTCATGATATTGCCCCGTCACTGAAACAACGTAGAGTTACGTATGTTTATGCAGCAACAAATATTACAATACCAGCAAAATCTTACTTTTATCTTCCGGTGAAATTAAATTTGAATGTGAAAATTGAGTAAGCATTTCTTTACGTTACGCTTCTACAATACTTGAAAGACAAATATAATCTGCAAATGATAACGATGAAAATGCATGTTGATAAACCAACAATTCTGGTAATAAATACTACAAGAAATAAAATTGAACTACACAAAAATTCACCAATAGCATATATTGAAGAAACGGTAGAAGAAATTTCTCTCCATATTGAAAAACAGATAACAAAAGAGAAACATCTATCACTACCGCGGGTCAGTGGACACTAGAAATCAAATAGCTAGACTATTATATGAATACCAAAACGTCTTTGCCTATAATTTATCGGACGAATGACATTTTAATGTTAAATACACAAAATACGCGTGGACCAAGCAGCGGATTTCCATGGCAGATCACCAATAAATCCCGATTGGAGTTAGAAAACACGTCGACATACAGCTTAGTCCATTGGAAAAGCTGGTATAATGAAAGATACATGTTCTAGTTCATTTTCTTCACCTCTTTTAATGGTTAGAAAACCAAATTCACAAGATTTCAGAAAAGTTTTTAATATGATTTATCTCAACAACTATACTAAATATTTAGCCATACCATTTCCCTCAGCGGAGGAGGTCTTGTCTAGTCTGAAAGGAAAGAAATTAATATCAACAGTTGACATGAGCCAATCTTATTATCAAAGTTTATTGGATAAAAGGAGCCAAAAATATACTACCTTCGAGATAATTCATACAAAGAAACGCTACATATTTCAAAGATGCGTGATGGTACATTCTACTTCCGCGTTAGCATTAACAATAGTAACTAAGAAGCTGCTACAAAAACTACCAGTTTCGCAGATGATATCGTTATAGGATTATTTAGCAAAGAGGAACAACTTTAAGACTTACAGCTTTTACTAAAGCGACTACGTAAACACGTTTTCCGCGCCACCCCACGAAAATTACATCGCTTCTATTCTTCTCTGGACGTGTTAGGGTTCAAAGTGTCCACCGACAAGATATTAATCTCTCCCCAAATCCCCAAGAAGATTGAAACTTTCCAGAAACCGAGAAAGAAGCGCCATCTTAGGGTATTTATCGGCCTCTAATCGTTTATGCGCGCACATATAACCGGTTTACGGATCCGATAGGACCTTTCCAGCAATTATTGGCAAAATACTCAAAATTTAAATGGAATCACTCATTTTATACAGCTTTTGAAGAAATAAAATTGGACATAATAAATTCTACTTCACTTTCTCATTTTGACAAAAAAAACACATTAGGGTCTATACAGACGCCAGTACATGTCAGCTCGGTTGGTTGCTCATGTGCTATTATCCTTAAACGAATGAAGAAAACCTAGTTTGGTACTGCTAAAGGAATACTAACGCAAACGGAACGTCGTCATTTAACAGGGGCTAAAGAATTAAGTGATATCGTGTAACTTCTCAGAAAATTTAAATTTTAACTTCTTAATCATAGATTCACCCTGTACACAGATAATTAAAGTTTTTCCACTTTACGGACACAAAATGACAAAATTGGTAAGTACAAGCGTTACAGGATCTTCCTGTCAGACTTCAACTTTTATGTATATCAGAAGACATCAAAGAAGAAGAAGAAAGCAAGGAAAAACCTACCGCCAACAGTGAGAAAGTAACAGACAAAGTAAAGACATCAGAGAATCAACTTGCATTCCGTTCTATTGCATTTGAAGACACTGTGCTCATAGCAGAAGAATTTTTTAGAATAAAAAATTAAACAGCATGAACAGCAAACAGACCAATCATATATTAACATCATTTGCAGCGTTAAACGGACAACAGCCACAAGATACAGCAACAATGCGTATCAAGTATCATTGTTTAGAGGATGATGTGCTATATCGTATAAGAAAACACCCAGAATTAGGTTAAATATATTTATTGTGTATACCTAAAAGTCTGATTCCGCAATGGCTTTAAGGTACACAAAGAACCAAGCGCCGGACACCAAGAATTGACTAAAGTATACAGAACATCATTACTAAAATATTACGTGCCATCTATGAAGCAAAGATTAGCCTATTACGTGAAAATATGTGACGAGTGCCAGCGCTATAAAACTTTTCCTAAAAAGGAAAAAGGGGAACTTCTGCATCACACTGTAGGAAATTTAGGTGAATAATACACCATTGATACACAAGAACTTATAGTTTCCAATGGAAACGTCAAAATGTATATCCATATAGCATTGGAAAATGTATAGCATCTCGTAATAGGAAAAATAGTAGACTCCATGATAGCACAAACAGTTATTGAGCAAGAAATAATTCTCAAGTACGCATGTTTTAATTCTTTGGTTTTGGATTAACAACCAATACACTCCAGTATAGCATTACGTGATTTCGCAGAAAAGCATAGATTTGAACTAAGGTTCAATCCAAGCTACTTTCACTCAAGCACAGGCTTATGTAAAATCACTCAGAAGACCGTTCAGCAGGTCGTCAAATTTTATGTGCAAAATGATATGAAATCATGGGGGAAATACGTCCCATATGCTATTTTCGCAATAAATACCCAAATATCGACAAACACTGAATATAGCCCATATTTTTATGTATGGCTTCAATCCAAGAACGATTACTGATGCACAGTTCGCGATAAAACATAGCTTATAAATCACGAGGGAAAAGCTTAATGACATACGTCAGAAAATAGCCGACAAAATCCATAAGCCATATATCAAACGAAAAAAAAATATTATGATTTACGTAAATCTCAAGTATCATTTCAGAAAAAACAGAGGGTATTAATTTATTTCCCCTACAAATTTCCCAATATGCCAGAGCATTTTACGAGGAAGCTCGTCTGGACTTGTACTATTGTACAAAAGAAAAACAACAACCAATATTTGGGAATATTTCCTCCACAGTTTAGAAAGGAAATTCTACTTATTTATGTGGATAGAATTAACGAATATCACGAGAAAACGGATACATAATTCACTGAAGAAAAGGGGAACGTACGAAAATCATCTTCACAAACATAAATGCAGGAGATATACACATAGTGCATGAAACAAGTCCATGCGGAGATTTTTCCTGCATCCACTGGGTGCTTCAGAGAAGTGAAAGAAAAACGATCTTGGCGAAGAATATGTAACAGCAACGCCCACTCCACATCGGAAGTTCAGCAGACTGCAGTACGAGTGGAGGAGTGACAGGGAAGTCCAGAGAGGGAAACTCTCTCCTACAATGGCAAGAGAAAGTAGAGGCAAACGTTCTACACACACGTCAGACACACATATACATGTAACGAAAAAAGAAAGAACGGGAATGAAGAAAATCTATACTTACAAATTACTTCATGGCGAACGTAAAGCAGCGCCTTCCAGTAAGGTTATACCATTTATGATATCTAACTGGCACTAGTCCTGTCTTCTTTAAAATACTATGATAACAAGTATAGATACTATCCAAATGTTTCGTCAATTGCTCATTATCCTTACGACCACCCAGTAGAAAAGTATAAGCTTTCAAAAAAAAACTTTTGGGTACTGTTGGCAATTTTTTTTCTAGAAAAGCCTTTACTCGCTCCAAGTAATCAGTATTATTCAAAACTTTCATTGTAACTGACATGTTAGGACATAAGACAATAAACAAAGAGTCAATATAAAAAGAAAAAAATTACAACTTAGCATTTTTCCTTCCTAATAGGAATCATTGAACCATGGAAGGATCTACTAGACTATGGATATCAGCAATTTTTATGACGAAAGGAGAACTTATGAAGCACAGCAACTGTAACGAAATGGTTTTCACGCAATATGGCTTTTCCGTAGCCAAACACAAGCCGGTCATACAGTACGAAGACGTCGAATTCACTCCATATCGATTTCATCTGGATCTCAGCGCAGTACACATACAAAAGGAATCATGCAGTGTATATGAACACCAAGTTACAATTCTTCATGAAATAGAACATCAATTTGTGAATAAAGCATCCAAAATTATACCTACTGACTTCCGAAAACATACAGCAATTCGAAAAAGAGCATAATACTTTAATTAATCTCACTAATAATAAACTTCGGTATGAGTAGTTATTCACCATACAAAGTACAAAAATTAAATCAAACGATCTGCCAAATGTAGCAGCAGAGTATCTACTTAAATAAACAAATCCAAAACATAAAAGAAGATAACATAAATTAACACACCTAGTCGAAAATTTGACAATAGCTGTTGAAAAAATGATTTCGAATGAACTCAGTGAAAATATAAATTTATTATGTTCAGTGGCAACAAATGGGCGACTTCTCATAGCACTTCTGAATTTTCAAGAATTAGAACAACATTTTGAAAACATTAAGCATACTGACCAACATACAGAGGAAAGGAAGACAACTCAGTTACATGCAGCTGAATTGATGGAGCAAACTGTGACTGCTGAACAGGATATTACAATATACGAAAGCATAACTACTATTGCGCCTTCAATTGGCTCTGGTGCGGTCAGTGGGAACAAGGTATCTTTACTAAAAGACAACGAGGGTAGTGTTTTACAACGGGCATTACAACAGTCGGCGTCGGGTGATTTGCATAGTGAGAAAGATAGTTGTCAGGAAGGTGATCCTTTGTCGTCATCGTCGTCAGACGAAATTATTGAAGTGGCAAATTGTAAAGATGATAAACGACAAAGAAAGAAACAAGACGTCAAATCCTTACTTTCACACTTTAAACAACGGGCATTAAAGAAGCAAAAGCCCAAGGCGGAAATTTCCAGTCGTTTAACACGACCTCAAACTTCAGGGGGTTACCAGTAGTGAATGATAATGTTTTACAAAGTATAGAAGATAGGTATTCTCTCAGTACGGGAGTAAGTAGCTACGAATGTATTTCAGTGAGCATTTCTGAAGAGCAGGTACGTAATTTATTTACGTTTGCATAAATTGTTGGTGTATTTAGTGATATAATGTATTGGATATAGCAATATTTGGTAAACTGCTGAGAATTGAAAACCAAATGACTGCGGGGACACATTCGTTAAAGGTATACAGCTTCAACATAAATAAAGCAGAGCATGCAGTTAAAATCGCGGATGCGCGGCGTGTGTTAATTTCCGACACCATTCAAATAAAGGGCTTACAAGAGACTAAGCCAAGGGCCTGGAAGGTTGATAATTACCAAACCATTGTTAACTCTAATATACAAACTGAAGCAGATTTATTCTTATTAATCAGACAAGACCTAACATATAGTGATCATTTTTACATGAGAGTGGAAGACTAATTTCAGCTAAAGTGAAACATTTTGTTATTTTAGCATGTTATGATAAAAGTGGATCGCATTATGAAGCGGAACGTGACAGGTTTTTCTATAATGGTAGGGCCAGAGCTCCAGAAAATACAACAATTACCCTATCATTATATTGGCCGATTTAAATGCAACATGAAATTTTAGTGACATCGGGCAGGAATTTAAGTAGAGGATTGGAAAAAAATCAGGAATTTCAGTTACTGGACATATGGTCCGAATTCAGGCAAGCAGATGCAGCTTCATTTCACGCTATTACGCCTTCAGTTTCCTCCGTACTTATAATATGATATTCATCATCAGAACTAAAGTCAACTTTTAAAATTAAGGAGGACACACTGCGGGATATAGCAGGACACGAGGCCTTACTTTCTGTCAACGTTAAAGCTGAAACCTGAGGTTCCTCCACAGTGGGTTGTTCGAAAAAATGAATGGTTGATGCGATAGGGGTTCCAAATAACTCAACCAAACTTGCAAAGAAACTTTCATTAACGTTCTTTATCATAGCTAGAAGACAATTGAGTAGTAAAATTTTACGTAAGCCACGCTTACTCCCAGTTTGCTCCTACCAACAGTTGGTCTCCGCTTTCTTAAAATAACAAGATTCATCTTGCTCCGAACTTCAAAGAGGCGAAAGGCATAAACCCTTTGTTAAAAATAACCAGTTCAAGCTTGCTTGGCGTGGAAATAAATGGGTCCTTTTTAAAAATATTGAAATGTGAATCAAAGAGTATTATCCTTTATCCCATGTCAATCATGGAGTTTTACTTTCTAGTGAACACCTGTTTTAAAGTACGAGGGGCGATCCACATTGATTTACATTTTATGTTTTTTTTCTTTCAGGGTCCACCATTGAGCT
>JAGDQP010053727.1:0-13496 GCA_022664845.1 Lepisma saccharinum
AATAGTAAATATATAATCACTTGAAATGTTACACAAGGAATAAAGTACTGATAATTACGTTTATTTATTATTACGTTGACTTAACTAACTTTATTTTTTTAGATTCTTAATATGTGTTCAATATATTTACTTTTGAAATGTTTACTTCACGTATGACTCAGTTGGTTAAGGATTGACAAGGTCGTGAATGTCGTGAGTCTGAGGGCAGTTGTCGCACATCCTGTTTTGGTTTTTCTTAGTCTCCATTGGTCGCACCAGCTAAATGTTGAAATAGTGCATTCAATATGCCCAAGATCCATTCGTTCGTGGAAGTGAATCTTCACTTTCCTTTGTTCACTTTTGATCAGTGCTTGGGCATTTTTGCTTTGATACCTAGCTGGTTTTCAAGTAAAAAAAAAAAAAACTTTTGTAAACTTTAATTTTGTATGGGCCAGTCGTAACTTTCGACTTCGGTCCGTTATTATTCGGCCCTTCTACACACTAAAATCAAAAGAGCGGATTCCGCTCAAATCGAGCGGAAAAAGTGACCGCTCGTTTAGAGCGAATTTTCATCGGAGCAAAGATGAGAAATTTCCGCTCGAAAAAAAGAGCGAAAATCTGTGGTAGTCTATTTCAATGGAAACCTTGATATTGTATTTGTATAGATGAATTTTCATCTATTCAGATACAATTTACTTCTTGTGAACATGAAAACGACGCAATAAAATGTACAAAAGTGCGAAAGGGAGCATTAATTCATATGCACTAAAAAGAAAAGTACTGTACTTGTGAATGAAAATGAGTAAAATAAACTGGAGGAGATTTGAATCCGATACCGTTCGATCAGCTATCCAACGCGTTAACCCCTCAACCAAGGGTCCAACTGCGAGAAGGCGTCCTCGGAATTGTTTCTTTCGTCTCGTCAGGTACTTGATTACAACGTTGAAAGATTTCTTGTACGTACATATCTTACTCCTGACGTTGTTTGGTGTATTTTACTAACAGAAAGGTTTTAAAGTTCTTAAAGTTCTGTTTTCTCATTTTTAACTATACATAACGCTATAAATTTCACAGCTTAGTCTTTCGATAGCCTTTGCTTTTACAAATAGCGAAGACTAATGTTGACTAGTAGCCATGCCCATGATGCATTGCAAATCGCTCTAAAAAGAGTGGAATTCAAACCGATCTACAAAGATGAAAAAATTAACTCGTAAACGATGAGAAATTGAAGCACCAAATCACTCTAAAAAATGAGAAATCGCTCTTTCACCTTTGACGACTCAGTAGAAAACCGCTCTTTTAAGAGTGAAAAAATAAATTACATCGAAAAGAGCGAAATTCCATCTAGAAAGAGTATATTTTCCATCCAACGCGATAATGTTTTGTTAGAAATCACTCTTTTTCGATCGAAAATTCCGCTCGAAAAGGAGCGGTCCCGCTTTTCCATCTAAAAAGAGTGAAAATTCCGCTCTTTTGATTTAGTATGTACAGCTAGTTAAAATCCACAAACATCCATGCCCCTGGCGGAATTACATCCCGCGACCTTCGAGTCGCTGGCCTAATGCTTTATACCGTAGGTCTACGGTTTCCTGTTCGGCCGGTTTTCAAGTTATGCAACCATGTATCTTCTAGCACATTAAAATTAAAATTCATTGTCTCAAGGGGTGTTAGAATTTTCGATATACTGAATAGAAATTGATATTAAAAAATATCGAAACTGATAATTGAAAGATGTTGATATTCGATATTTCAATTCAACATAGGCCCTGGCCGACACCTTCCGAATCCTTTTCCCTCCTCTATCCCAGTCTGAGCCTTAAATGCATAAAGGCCATAAACACAACTTAATTTTGAACCTCTGCAACTTACCTTGCAAATATGTTCGCTGGGCAGCCTACCTCGAGGTTAATTTATGCAGTGATTCCGCCAGACCTTCCTGTGTGGGGGTGTTACCCACCAATCCTAGCAAGCATCTTCCCAACTTTAAAAGTTTTACCGTCAAAAATCTATAGAAACCCCGCAAAACTCTAGTTACACCCTCCCAATCTTAACTTTACATCCCCCAAACTGAAAATCCTGGCGGAATCCCTGATTGTATGCAAGAACGTTTCGCCATAGACTAAATAATATTACAGACTTTTACCGCTTACCTATTTTCGCCTGCTGTCTGGTGGTTACTACTGGAAAGAACTAGCGACTGAAAGTAGTCGACAGAGTCATCTAGCGGCAGGATTCAAAATCACGTGCTCTTTAGTGAAGAAATTATGTAGGCGTGACAAGTCTATGTTATTATTTAGTCTATGGTTTCAGTTACAATAAAACAGATCATCCACACTTTATGTCAGGATATCAGTTATCTTACTGATTGTAGCTCGGTCTGAGAATATATTTTCGAAGAAAATTATTGTATTGTCTAACAGGTAAGTCTTAATCAAGAACCAACAAAGTTTTCTTTCTTGAACGAATTTACTTGATGATTATACAGGGTGTGCCAAGAAACTCTGCTACAAACTTATGAAAATGCATGCTCACACTGAAATATTTGTATAAAAATTCTTAGTTTCAAGGTTAGAGGCACCCAAGTGTTCGGTGACATCGTTACAAGTGGCGTAATATCTTGCAGAATAATGTTGTCAGCAATTGCTGGCCTAGCAAATCACAATAGATTTTAACCACAATCACAAGGACTGAATTGGAGCGATGTTTATGATAGAAGGAATGCAACATCTAGATAACAAATTTCATTGTCGAGGATTTGACTGACGTTGCACAATAGACGGGCACTGAAAATCCTCTCTAAGGCACATTCTTAAAATTATAAACTTTGTCACATGACTAGCAAACATAAAAAGTCTAACTTAGGTGTGGTTTGTAAAATTGTATTATATTTTGTAGTTAAACCACATTCTCAATAAATGTGTGCTTACTCTTAATTAGTTGCATTCATTTGATATCTGTTTGCAATCAGATAATTATTATTTGTTCTCGGATAAGTTCTGGCCACTTCGTAACATCAAACAGTAATTATCAGATAGCAAACAGATGTCACACGAATGCGATTAAAGACTTATCACCCTTTTATTGACTATGTGACTTATCTTCTCCAACTGACCTCGTGAATTATTATCTAGAATATTTTTAATTCAAAATAATTTTCCATTATTGAGTGTGTTCAGTTAAAAGACTATTTTTTTTATCCACTGATCGAGAATAACTTAAACTGAATAATGTTCTAAAATTAATTATAATTTTCTGAATAATCACAGCGTAAATCACATCTTGGATATATCTAGCAACAGGAAAGTTTCTGATTTTTGTGTATAACGTTATTGATTTTTTTTTAAACAATCAATTCCTTGACATTCTTCACGAAAGCTGCTGAAAAATTTTAACATTGTTAGTTGCAAGGGTTTGTTATAATCTTTCAAATTTAACACTCGAATTTCAAATTCTGACGACTGCAAAGTTCGCTCAGTTACATATTTATTTAAAAAAAAAAAAAATGCTGATACATAAGGCCATCTGACAGTTATTATAGAGACTTGTTCCAATCTGTAAGGGGGAATATGTTATGAATGAATTTATCTTCTGGAAGAGCTAAGTCAAACAGAAACTTGACTAGTTGACACCATTATAGAGAACACTTTTTGCCAATTCCTATATTTCGCCTAAAAAAGAAAGTTACCAGTTACTGCTTGCTATCTCTTGATTATGGACAAGATTATGATTTGGCACCATTAGGTCAACTGGATATTTCAAGTTAATCCATAGAAACTAACGGTACCGCTGGTCACATGAATCTCACCAAGTTGCACTCACCGCTAACAGATGGCAATAAAAGTTATGAAAATATTGGTTAATAACAGGTACAAACAGAAACAACAATGCACATTAAATTAGAAAAATAAATTAATAATCACAGAGCACTACATATTACTTAATGGCAATAAAATAAATGTTAATATTTTTACAAATATGGTTAGATAAATATTGTCAATTCACATACACATTCCTTGGAAATTGCCTACAATTACCAAGAATATTATACTACTAAATATGAAAATGAATTTGATTAAGCTGTCAGTTACAAAAGGAACTTAAGGCTAATATCCGTTCCATTCCATGTCAGCTTAGTTCAAGCTTAAAAGTAGATACATTTTTAATCATATATTAAAACTGGACCTATAATTGCCAAATTATCATTTTCGTTTATCTATTTAGATTAGATAGAGACGTCCCTTCGAGATTACGTACATGCACAGTGCACACGCCAAAGTGAAAGCTTCCGAAGAACTAATTACATGGCAATACAAGTTAATAAATAATTCACTAGGCTAGTAAACGAAGATAAAACGATATGATTGCAAATCAAAATGTGTGTATTTACCATCAATATCACTTAAAATATGTCATTAAAAATTCTGATTTCTTACCCGGCTCGATTCTAAAAAGAAGTATTTCTGCTCTGGTTCGGTTCTCTGAACGATAAATCTAGATGGAGGGGGAAAAGTGACACAAAGAAATCACCGTTCTTTCTGAAACTGTGACTTCGATTCTTGTGATAGAAAGACAGAAAGCATCACTGATTTTTACTAAGAGATCTGAGAGCACTACATCCAAAGCATTCGTCGTCTCCTTGGCTGGCTGTCCGATCCGAGAAGAGAACCAAAGAAAAGTCACCCATCAGGTTTGACCTCTGGATGTATATTTAACATCCAATACACTGTCAAAACAAGACTGTTCTTCGAGGGCAACGAGTGTTATGGAATACCAAATCAGGCATGGCGGGCGTCCCGAACGAGTTTTCTGATCTTGCAAAGGAGTTGTCCCATTCATCATTCATGCCGGGGCAGTCCACTGCATTCTTTCACCTCCCCCACCCCTCTCCTTCTTCCTCCTTCCCGGTTCTCTTCGCTCTTGCCACCTCCTTGTCCAATCTCTCTCTCTTTTCCTCTCATTCGAGAGGTATAAACAAAGCACAATCCAAAGACAGACGGAGAAGAAGGCTGTAAAGAGAGAGAGAGAGACAGACAGAATTGAGGACTTAAATTCTGTGTTAAATCAATTAAATTCAAAATTACTAAAATAGAAAAGTGGATTTTTGTAAGATTATCCCCAGCTAGAATATTAGACTCATATCTATTAAATATTAGCTTGATTTTGGGTTGTTCGAATTGCCTTTATATTGTACAAACTTATTTTCAACCTTTACATCATCTAATTTTCATTTGATACAACAAGCTTATTCCAAAGTTGAGTTTCATTTGATCCAGCAAGCTAATTCGAAGTTTAATTTTCTAATTTGATGTAATAAGTTTATTTCAAACTTGACTTTCATTTGATACAAGTTTATTCGAAGCTTGATTTTCATCTGGTACAACAAAAAATATTTCTAAGCTTGATTTCCATTTAGTACGTACAACAAGCTTATTTCAAGCTTGACATTGTTTCGATTTTTGGATTTCCTGAATTTGCTGTAAAATTGACCATTCAAGCTACTAAATTGTCATGACAAATTTATTCGTTTGACATGTCAAACTTCAGCTAAATGTTCTTTGTATAGGAAAGACCCAAGATATTTTCCATCACATCCAATTACTTTATATGGTATAGACAGAGGTATGGGGTAGTAAATAAACAAATGTTTTTAATGTTTAAAAAATGTACATTACAATATTTTGGAACATATGAAGTACGTAGAACACAAACCAGCATTAGAACTATCAAAACACGTGACAAGAACATAGCACTCGATCAAGGAACAGAATATTATAAGTAGTAAGTAGATATAGTGTTATATATTTATAGAATACAGAAGATCTAATAATCCTAATCTATTGCATTATCAGAATAAATAAAGACTACATGATGCACATCTAAATAACTACTAAAACAAATGCAAAAACTTCGTGGAATAGACGAAGAAGGATCGTAACAATTCGGTAACATCTACAGGAAGGAAGTGCTTAGTGTTTGTAGACTAGATAAGCAATGTAAACTGTTTGTTTAAAACTAGATGACGGGAAAACTCAGCGAAGCTTTCAAACATACTAGATAACTTACAAGACATGAATTAAGGATTGAAAACTAATTTCTTTTCAAGTACTATGGAAGTTGCTGAGAAAAGTTTGTTTTTTTCACTTTTATGAAGATTTTTGAGGAATATAAATTGCGTAAGGTTCAGAAAACACTGTACTCATCGTACAATTTATATGTAATAATGTGAGGACGTATATTTCATTTATTCATTTCTGCATTTTCTCCATTTTATATTTTATGCTGTTACTATGAGAAATTGTACTATATACCCAATTTTACTCTTAAAGAATATGTGTTTAGATGTCTAAAATATTCTTTAAAAGAATTAGAGGAAGTAAAAAAAAAATACCAAAAAGAGGTTGTTACACATTTTAAGGTATTAGATTTACAAATCTTCAATTGTTGCATTCGCATACGTTAATGGGGCCACGGTGGCTCAGTTAGTAGAGCGCTCACCTCTGGTGCTAGGGGTCGTCGGATCGATCTCTGCTCATGCCATCTGGGCTTTGTGGTGGACAAACACCGTGTGCGTGGGTTTTCTCGGGGTACCTCCAACTTTCTTCATTCCACCAATCACCACCATCATCATCCATCCGGCCTGAGCCAAAGTTGCCTAAAGGTCTTAAAAAAATTAAATTCAAGCAAACGTATTGATGGGGCAGAAAAAGTATTTTTATATTTCTTTCGTCCATCATGATTAGAATGCCAAAATATGTGCGCATACAAATTCTGGCCACTCAAGGGCAATTATTTTAGGAGATATCGATGATACAAAAGTTTATTGATAGAAAAAAAAAGTGTGGAAGTATCCTTATGTTCAAAATCGCTGAAAGAAATGGAAGGTAAATACACAGTAATGGGTACTGGGTGGAACACGCCACCTGTTGGAAAATACATTCTTCATAGCCGCCATTTTGAAGTCTGCCATACTGAATCTCGATTCATTTTCTTAAATGGGAAAAGGGGTCGTGTAATATATCATTCTGAGCTAGAACTTGATGAAAAATGCGTTTATGAGGCGAGAAATACGTTATGTAAATGTATTATTGTAAGAGACAAGCTTATATGCCACTTCTATACGGGTAAAGATTTATAGCATAAAAGCAACCATTTTGTTTTGGAATAATGAAAGAAATGAAACTCAAATGGATACAAATCTATAGCGATAGAGGGCACTATACTAAGAAACAAATTGTATGCATTTAGGTTTAATTTCCTTCGTTATTTCAAAACAAGATGTCTCCTTTCAGGTTATTGATCTTTATCCGTATAGAACTAGGATATAACCTTATCTCTTAGAATTATAATACATTTACGGCAAAACTGGTTTCAGAAATGTATTTCTTGTTAAATTGTAGCCGAGAATGAGATACGATACGACCCCCCCCCCTTCCGATGTAAGAAAATGAATCAAGATTCAATATGGCGGACGCCTTCCACTCAGTCCCCATTACTGTGTATTTACCTTCCATTTATTTCAACAATTTAAGAACATAAGAATATTTCCACACCTTTTTTAAAATCACTTTTCACAGACATATTTTGACTTTTATATCAACGATATGTCAAAAAGCAATTATTTAGTAAAATAAAGGAATATAAAAAATAGATATACCATTGTATAAGAAATGCTGCTTTTAATGTGTAATAACAATTAATTGATAACAATAACACGAAAAGATGAAAAATGTTAACAGTGAATAAATACGGATAGATGGCTAAAGATCTCCCATAACACATCTTAAAAAATAATTAATGTTGAAATACACACAATCTTCATTATTTTCATGTATATTATTCCCGCATTGTAATTGCATAGCATTGATCGTTTGGAGTTCCGTTCCTACGTATTTCGCACCAGCGATTAGAATTTTTATAATGAATTGTAATAATTTTCGCGTCAAAATAAATATTCTAAAATTAGATTATAATTCACTACTCTATTACAAACTACCTTCTCATATGCTTCTACTTCTAATCCAGTGATTCCGTCAGACTCCTCCTTTGTAGGGGTGTCACCCCTAAATCCTCGAGAGCACCCATCCCAATTTTTTTTTAAGGTTCAAAAATATAGAAACCGTACAAAACGTTACTTAAGCCTCCCAATTTTGACTTTACATCCCCCCCCTTTCAAACTGAAAATCCTGGCGGAATCCCTGTACTAAATAACTCGCAGTTTCCATCCGTTATTGTTGAGATTGTGTGGAACAGTTTTCGTTTACCTACCTAGATCATTGATTCCCCCAGCCCCCCTGTGGGGGGTGTCACCCCCTAAATCCTCGAGTGCACCCGCAACTTTGAGTGTTTAGGTCAAAAAACGATAGAAACCGTGCAAAAGTCCACTTCTACCCTCACAATTTTGACTTTACTCGGAACTGAAAATCCTGGCGGAGTCCTTGACCTAGATCTTGGTTTAAAATCTCATGCACCGTACTCCGGTTGATATCGATTTCCTTTAAAATCATGCGCATACACTAACGTCGATCCTGGAAAGAAGCTTATGCACCCCTTCAATATTATCAGCGGTCCCTGCGGTCCTCGACTACAATATTCATCTTCCGCTGAGTCCTTCCTGCTCATGGAACCAATCGTACACATATTTTTGGTCACCGCACTATCTTGGGAGACGACTTTTAGCATGTCTTGTGTTTCTGGATATACTTTTCCTCGAAAGCAAAAGCAAGCCTTAACGTTGATCCTCTTAGTCCAGTCATATTAGATAAAGAAAAACCTCTACCTGGAAATAATTCCCTAAAAGGTGTAATGACCTTGTTATAGCTCCATACGTTATATTGAAGAGTTTCGCGAAGTGCTCCTTAGATAGCTGTACTTTTGTCGCTGCAAAGCGAAGCGAGAAACTTTTTTATATTTTGTTTAATTGTAAGGTGTAATGTGAGATCAATGGAATTAAATTCAAAATTGATTAATAATAGTTGCGAACTTAATAGAAACTAATTCTTTAAATGTATTCAGAGCGGGTGAAGTATCAAGTGTACCAGATAACTGTATGTACTAGGTATGTAAGTAATATCGATGTATGTCTGGTACAAGATGCAGAGGTAATCAAAGGAGATAAATTTAATTCTCTATCTAATTATTTATTGGTGATCATTCGTCGTCTTCTTTATAGCTAGACGTAGTGGAGGCATTGTTCATGTCGTCTAGGCTGTTTGTTGAAAAGCGCCGCACCAATTGTGGACTGTTTCTCTACAAAACTCAGGTGTGTCACCACTACGGTGTAGCTTTGGGGCACTTGATTAGGTATAGGTCGTTATTTAAGAGCTCATGTTTCGAACCCAGAACGACCTTGAGAAGATTCTTAAACAGATGTAACTGGATTCCAAGTGGATTAACCGCACAGCTGCAACATTCCAGATATTTTAATAGAATCACGGTTACAGATTCAAAGGTATAAAAGGATCCATTACAAAATGGCGCCCAACGTGGGGCATGATCAATAATGATAACCTGATACCAAGTGAGGATAACTCAGATTACGAGAATGATGTAGGAAGTCCATCTCATTAACGCATCAATCCTCGACAAGAAAGCGAGAGATGTGAAGACGACGATATGATTGCTAATCCTTTTCTTTACGGAAAATGTATTACATGATGCAAAAGATGTTTGAAGAGGAGAGCAATAAGACCGAAATACAGACAAGAACAAAGAAGAAATGATGAAATTCAGCGACAAGAACAAAGAAACAAAGATGAAGAACGCCAAAAGAAGGAGGAAAAACAGAAAGAAGAACGGAGGCGTATAAAAGAACACAATGCGAAGAGTTAAAAATTTCCGTTGAAGGTTTAAAACAATCGCAAAATGATCTGAGTAGTAGAGTTGATTCTAAGGTGACAGCTATGTCTGAGAACATTTACGGATATTATAGATTGTGTAACAGTAATTATCAACAGTGTACAAAGGAAGCATAGAAACAGAACGAAAAAATAGGAGAATTGCAAGAAGAAATTGTCTATCTCAAGCATCGTGTAGATCAACTGGAGAGAAGTAAGAATAAACAATTAGTTGAAACAAATGTTACTGTAAACAGAGAGGATGAACTTGTGAAGCCTAAATAAAATGTTCATAATAAAGAAAATTATGAAACGCAAACACGACCGAGAGAATGAGGACCAATTGGAGGTTTCAATGAATTTTACCATAATGTCGGTTCAGATAATGAGAGTGTATTTTCATTAGAACAGGACGAGATGAGAGTGTCTGAACAACCAGAAACTAGTTTGAAGCAACAATTTGTGTCAGACAGATTTGGTTCAGCAGCTATCGAACATCACTCCTAGGGAACCAGTATTGAAGAAAATCGAACGTATACCTTGATCAGAAAAAGGTCCTGCTGCGTACACGAACTTGGCTAGGACTAATTCAAAGAACTATGGTTGGTCAAGCGGCAGGCCTTTTCCAATCGAGAAGATCGTATATAAGAAGTTACAAGGACTTTTGTGTAGACTTTATGGAAGAATATGCGAGTAATAAAAAGATTGAAGAAAGGAAAAGAGGGTTGAAGAAGATGAAAATAGATTGGTCGAACGTAAAGTCCCTGGTAAATCATGTGTACACGCTAATTAATAAATTCAGAAACATAGACAAGAACATGTCAGATAAAAGCTTAGTTGAGAATATTACTAGTATGTTGCCAGTTGAAATGCGATGAAACTTATCTGGAAGTCTCAATATGTTTATTAGATATATTAAGAAACTAGATGAAATTAATATTGATATTGAAGAAGCATCTGTCAGGACTCACAATGCGAATCCCAACCAGAAAAATTATAATAACTGGAGAAGCAAAAGTGATAGGTATCATTTTAATGGACAAAGATATTACAACAAAAATATCAGTGAATCTAGTATAAATATGAACGAATCTAGAACATATAATCGGAGTACTAGAAATTAAGACCAAAGGGTAAATGTTTGTACACTCAGGGACAGTAACCCAAATAATAATATTCGAGAGAATCAAGGTAATGTGAGAAGAGGAATTAGTCTTGTTAATGATCAAACAAATTATGAGAGAATAGTGAAGGCAGAAATAATGTATCTCCAACTAATTCTCCACCAAGTAGAATAAATCCTCCTTTAAACTAGACGAGCGGGCAAGAGATCAAGGGTACATAAATCTAAGTATTGAACAAGTGGCGTAGGACAGACGTTATATATCTGTTCATAGTTTTTCGAAGGAGGATTGGCTTGCGTATATTTGCACTGCCAGGTACGAGTACTGGTTTGTATAAAGTTTATGTAATGCATTACTTCGAAAGAAAACTATGCAAAGCACCACGCCATGCTTTACCCCGGCTTAATTGTTTGTTTGATATTAACATTCTAAATGAGCTGGAAAGCTTCTAACGACAGAACCTACAGTTCTTGGTAAAGTGGGCTCCGAACTATACTAAAGTATTCAAATATTCGAATCTATGATATGCCAGAAATCATCGTATATTCGAATAGTCTGAGCTTTAGTTCTGACGTGCTTTCATTGGGACGTGTATAATTGTTGTTCAGCTTCATGAGGACTGGCTTAATTTCCATATCCTCATACTTATCCTCACCATCATTAGTACTCAATTTTGTCCTCGCTTTCATCCAACCTTAACTTTAAGTGCGAAATTCAACCTCGACCTCACTCAACCACAACCGAACAACCTCGACCTCACTTAACCTCAACCTTAATCTACCGAGTCGCCGTAGCTCAGTGGTAGAACGTTGGTGTACCATTTGGGAGGGTGTGGGTTCAATCACAGCGACAGACCATCCTGACTGAGGCTTTTGCAGAAGTTTTCCTCAGTCGCACCAGGATAGCACTTTTCCTCATCCTTCCTCACTTCTATTCCGGCCTGAACCTTAAATGCCTAAAGGACATAAATAAAATTCGAATTCGACCTCGATCTGACTCAAATCTCACCCTTATGATGAAACTTCAATCTCGACCTCACTCAACCTGAGCCTCACGACGGAACTTGAACCTTGATCTCACTCAGTCTCACGAGGAACATGATCCCCAATCTCATTACGACATCACGATTAAACGTCATCCTCGACCTCAATCAACTTCGACCTCACAACAGAATTTGAACCTCAACCTTGATCTGACTCAACCTTACAATGAATCTCGACCTCACAACCTTACGAGGAACTTGAACCTCTACCACCCCTTTCAACCTCGCGAAGAAACTTCAGCCCCAACCTCACAAACTTAAGCTCGCGTCTAGAGGTCTAGGAGAGATGAGGTTGAGGTTGAGCCTCGTGAGGTTTAACACCTGTGTGCGGTCGAAGTTGAAGTTCCATCGCGAGGTTGAGACTAAGTGAGGTCAACATTGAATTCCATCGTGATATTGAGGTTCCATCGTGAGGTTGAATCTAAAATTCCATCTTAAAGTTAAGGTCGAGTTCGAGGTTGAAATCCCACTGTGAGGTTGTGATTGAGTGAGGTAGAGGTTGTGGTTCTATGGTGAGCTTTAGTTTTAGTTAAGTCATGATTGAAGTTCCATCGTGAGGTTGAAGTTTAGTTGGGTCGAGGTTAAGGTCCATCCTTAGATTGGGATCCAGTGAAGTCGATGTTAAAGTTCCATCGTAAGGCTGAGTTAGGTCAATGCTGAAGTTCCATCGTGAGTTTGAGTTTGAAGTTCTATCGTGAGTTGCACGTTAAGAAAGGTCTAGATTGAAGTTCTATCATTAGGTTGAGGTTGATGTTCTATCGAGAGATCTAGGTTGATAGAGTCCATCAGAGGTTTAGTGAGGGGAGATGAAAGTTCAATCGTGAGGTTTATGTTCAGTGAGGTCGATGTTGAAGTTCCCATGAAGTTGAGAGCGGTCGAACTTGAACTTTCATGGTGAGGTTGAAGCTGAGTAAAGTCAAGTTTAATGTTTCATCGTGAGGCTGAGAGAGGTCAGAGTTAAATGGCCGTACTATAACCTCTCGATTGCTAAGCCAACGCTATAGCAAGTGAGCTACCGTCACTCGATCCACCTCGGTTTCCATGTCGATCCATCCACACGGCATTAAAAAGCAATATGCCGATTAACAGAGCAACAGAAGATTGAACTATGTACGCTTGTGACATCGTATGGAAAACTTACTTTTTGCCTTGCATTGGTTGACACCTGATGTCTCGTACACAGGCGTGTTTGTTTTCTCTCTTCCATGTCATCCTTCTTTGGCTGCTCTATTACATTGCGTTATTTCTACTAACCAGCCTAACGTGCCTCTTCATTAACTAATACTCTCCGTCCATCCTTTGCATGCTGTTACGCTTTAATCATTCACCTGATTCTTTTCTAGGCGGGCTTCAATGCAAGACTGCTGTGACATCACGGACGCCTGATAGCACTGACCACTCGACCAACGAGAACGTCTTTTTTACTACACTGCAGCTGTTGAGATGCGTACTCATCACCATCCGACTGGATACTCCTAGTCTCTCTCATTGCCAATAAATAAGCCAAACGCTCTTTGA
>JAGDQP010053728.1:0-10368 GCA_022664845.1 Lepisma saccharinum
GATCGGACTTATACAACGCGAGCTACAGATCACTGAAGCCATCTATTGGCAAAATAATGGATTACTTTTTACTACACCAGATATTCGCTGTTGATTTTTATTCAAACTTCATCTCAGCTTAAATTTTAGAACCTTTCACCTTTCTTTATCCCTTGCATTCACTCCATTTAGTCTAATGACAGATGTAGCAGTCGTGTATATATTTCATAGTAATTTAATATATGCAACGTTGATGACCTGATGTTCGAGTGACTTAAGTACTGTTGTTAGGGATATCGATCGAATATTTTTTTCTTCTTTAAATCTACGAATAATAGCCGCAATCGAAGATCATAATAATTAGTCATTTGTGTAACCTCATTCGCAACTTGTGAGGTCAATTGTGCTAAACCCTCAACGAAATTCGGCTTGTTACCTTTCCCTTGTTAAAATCTAAGACACATTCAATACAATTCAGTATAAGTTAGGTGAACATTTTGTATAGACCTGGCAGTAAACTAATTCTCTAGTCTATAGTTCTCAAAACGTTCTTTGACCTCTTCTTTTTTGCAGTAAAACAATACCCCAGTAGCACACAAACGTGTTTTAAACATTAAATTTTTGATTGATTTCGTTGATTAACCATTATCGGTTGAAACGAATACGTTTATTTTTAAATCACATTTCAACAAAGACGTCACATTGCGTTGATGAGACGTTAATGCAACGTGTATTCAATATGCTATTTTCAACTATCGTATAATAGATTTTGTTTAATGTGTTTCTTACTAATGTTATGTAAAAAAAAATAGAATTAAAAACTAATTGAATGACACAAACTAATTTTTACATTCTCATGTGCACGTTGAAAACATATTGAATTTTAAACCAAATTTCAACGAAGTTATAATTTCGTTGATACGACGTTAATCTGACGTACTTTCAACTATCATTCATACTAAACGGAAAGGAATAAAAGGTTACTAGCAACCCAAAAAGGGGTTAATGGTAACAGAGTGAGTTGATGAATATAGAGCCTAATAAGTACAAGACTACAGCAATCCAGCTAAAAAGGTTAGATCCAGTGGGTTGATCTAACCCTCCACGTAGGTTATTTTGAAGGGTTATGGTAAACAACTGTATTCAGTTACTTTAACCCATCCCAACGAAGATTTGTAAAACTTTTCGTGGTAAAATCTGGAAGCAAGTTATTGTTATGATTTACACTACATGTAGCTTAATTATAGTTATCTCTGCACAAAAGAATAAAATGCGCGCCGGGATGGGATCGAACCGGGGACCTCATGCGCGGCAACCCGTAGCGTTAACTACTCCAGGGAACAGCTGAATTTCCTGGCTGATAATGAGTGTATTTCACAAGTTGCGCTACTGTGATATTCATTGTTCGAACCTCAATGTTGCATATTACCCTTTCTCATTAACAGAATATTAATAATAATTTATATAACACTACATTCCTAAATTTAGCGTTGCTAGGTTACCTCCTAAGCTCAACTTAAAGTTTTGGCTAGTACAACATGTGGTTGGTTGTTTTTACCCAGATTTCTGCTAAACTTTTCCAATGGGTTACCATTTACCTACAGAATTAGGTACTTTCATGTCTCGAAAGGGTTGTGGTAACCAACCAGTAGGTTACCTGCAACCCTTTTGGTCATTAACCTAGCAAAATATTGACTTAGTTGAAACTACTTTTTAGTGTATGTCCTATATGTCGTTTCACACTTTTATTTCTAATTTAATTGCTTAAACGTTATAATTAAAAGCAAATATCAATACAATAAAAATATTTATACTTTTCATGTTTTCATATGCATGTTGAAAATAGTTTGATTTTTAAACTATATTTCAACGAACATTTAATTTCAACGATACAGTAAAAGAGTAGTGACCTTTCCAGGTGGATTCTTAGATAAGTGGTCAATGTTCGAACACCACAGCATCCACTCGAATTATTTACTGTTGGAAAATTAACACCGTATACCATGATAAAAGTAACGAATAAAATGAAACTCAATAGACAGCATTCATGCTCTGTCTTAGCCAACTAAACCCGTTTCTTCATCGTTTCTTCTCAACTATTATTCAACGTCGAATAAACCGTTGAACAAGCGGATATTTTGGTACATTTACAACGTTAACATAACGTTTCGGTACTAACATTTAATCCACGTAATTTCAACCTTTGTGTTCTACTGGAGTATGGTTTAGATTTTGTTCCATGGGATTCTTTCTAATTTAATGACATAAAAATTGTAATTAACAGCTAATAGAATGCCATTAACTATTATTTTGTGTCCTCTTTTGTATGTTGAAAACACTTTGAATTTCAATCTATTTTCCAACGAAAATTGTATTTCGTTGATAGGACGTTAATATGACATGTTTTGACATAATTGAACTGTGCTCTAGATTATATTTCCATGTTAATTGAATGAAAATTGTGCTTAAAGGCGAATAGAATAAAATTAACTACGTTTCTCATGTTATCATTTGCATGTTGAAAACACATTGAAATTTACACTATATTTCAACGAACATTTAATTTCGTTACTACGGCGTTTATGTGAAGTGCTTTCAGCTACGACATAGATTTCGCTTTATATACGTTTTTCTAAGGCGACATATTGGACATATTGAAAAATACAAATTTAATAGTGCAGCGATTGTCAAAGTGTTAAAGAAGGAAAAATGCACATAACAAAGAAAGAAGGAAAGCGTTCTTTATTCCAATTCGTAGATGATGGTGAAACGACGCGTCTAGCTTTGTCGCAACTGCAATTTGGACTGCCTGTCATTACAGATACCGTAAAAGAGTAAGGTGAATCCGACCGGTCAGGGTAGTCTAGCGGTTAAACGCACTTGCTTTTCGACTACAAGATCGTGGGTTCGAATCCCGCCTCGAGCATGAATGTTTGTGTGTGTGATTTTAAATTACTTATAGATTTAAGAGAGAGAAAGTTTCACAAAGTTTAGAAAGGTATAACACGTTGAGCAAGTAGGGCCCGCTTAGGGCGAACCACGTTAAAAAAATAGATGAGGGGATAATGTGTCGAGCTAGCAACGACGAGTGCGGAACGTTCGAACTTCGATCCCTGGGGTATTCAGTTGGATAACTTACTGTTGGAAAATTAATGCTGTATATTGATGTATATGTATCGTATATACCGATAGACAGCAACCATGCTTTGTTTTGGCCAACTGAACCCGTTTCTTCATCGTCCTCTTCTTGATTTCAAATGCTCCTTCTCAACCATTATGCAACTTTGAATAAACCGTTGAAGAGGAGGACATTTCGGTACATTTAGAATGTTAAAATAACGTTTCTGTACTAACGTTTGATCCACGTATTTTCAACGTATGTGTGCTACTGTGGTAGTATCATTGTTCCAACTTGAAGGTATTTCCCTCTCTTCCTGAGACCCATTGAGTAAAATTTGACAAGTTCCTCGTTCATCTTTTCACTCTCCCTATTGTAACACCCTTAATGCGAGTCTTTCATCTTTTGATGATTTTCCATTCTTCATCCATCTAAGTACTTTATCCACTTCTTTCCTCATTGCGTCTGGGACCTCTGCATCATCATCTTCTCTTCTTTTTCTAGATTTTCATTGGGGTAGTACAATTGTCTTTAGAAATTTCAAAATATTTTTTTATGATTTCCTCTTTATTTCTCGTTAAGGTCTCATTAGGTTTGTTAACTGCCATCAGGCATTTATCTAGAAGATGATTTTGGGATAGGTTCAAGCGTTTCCGGAGGAGATGGCCCGAATGTGTGTCTGGTTATGAAATGTTTCTTAAATGTAATTACGCCTAAAATTATATTAATTTTCAATTTCGTAGGGGGTAGGGATCTACCCTCTAAATACGTCCCTGACCACTATTATTTGTTTATTTCCTACCATAATACATGAGTTATTACTTCTTTTTTTTTAGACTTGCTTTCCTCGATTACACAAATACCATACATTTGACAATATTAATCAGTACAGCAAGCAATCAGTAATCAGTAATTTGTATTCAAATTAATTATCAGCAAATCACTTACTTTAAAATAAAGTAACAGGTAAGAAATAAAAAGAATCTTCAGTAAAATTGTTTCAGGAATGCTACGTTACTCAGACACAAATATTTACTATCGATAATCTTTAAGTTATTAAATAGAAAAACGAAGGTTTGAATTTCAATATAAGCAA
The DNA here is from genome assembly GCA_022664845.1 of Lepisma saccharinum. NCBI lineage: Eukaryota > Metazoa > Arthropoda > Insecta > Zygentoma > Lepismatidae > Lepisma > Lepisma saccharinum. The sequence goes on from JAGDQP010053728.1 coordinate 4,194, forward strand.
ACTATTTGAGCCATCTAGCGTTTCCTTTTATTAATTATATCTGACGATTGAATTTACTTGTGAAAGAAAATTAGTGATGTGATTCTACTAAATTTTACTTTTCTATGGTTCCTTCATAGCACAATAGCTAGAGTCAACTGTATAGTTCCCATAGTAACCATGGTAAAGATCTGCACTTGCGCTTCTGATACGCCATTACCCAAATATACCCACTGTACCCGACACCCCCCGTAGGACAACATTGTAAGACGGACATCCCAGTTATCTCGGGATCCACTGCGCCGATCAAGACGGTTCTAGCGACTCTGAGGTAGTATATCCAAAATCTTTCTAACGATACCTCAACCATGTCTCAACATCTTTTGCTTCATGAGATACAGTATATTTTTTTTGAAACGGACAAAGCGGGGATATAATGTCCTGCATTATTAGCAATAGTTCGAGTTATACTATAAAGGGATCTAAAAATGAAGAATTTTTTATTCATCTTAGGCACAATCTTCTGCAATTAGTATAATAGAAAACGCGTAAGACTTTGGAATTGTGGACCCAGTCTTTCTATACAAGTTACAACGTTCCAGACAATTTGCATATTGCTTCGATTTGTAGTGAATATGGTAAATGATAAGGTGAGTCACGGTGGGTCCTGGGTCCAGAATGGGACACATAAGATTAACGTACGATCAGCTGACCCATACTTAACACGACCCAGACTTAAAAGGTGATGCACGATCCACACTTAAAACATGACTCACCCACCCACACTTAAAACATGACCCATTGACCCACACCATGGATGGTACTCGAACAATGCTCTACTGCAACTACGTTTAGAACTGATGTACGTACAGGTACCGATATAAACATCAGGCTATCTAAATATCTATGTGTTTGATGTCAATTTCTAAATCGTCTTAACAATTTTACTATGTCTTAAATAACGTTGTAGTAATTTCCTTCGTAGTTGGGCCGCCTGAAGCAATACCAGCTGTTAATTAGATTTTAAACTCACCTGGTCGTCATACTCAAAAGTGAGCATTTGATCAACTATAGCTGTAGTTCTAACTATTTCGTCAATCAAGAGTTCGATTCTGTGTTTGTGTTATAGAAAGACTGAAATAACCGTACAATGAGATGAAAAATTATTGTGATGGAAATACTTTTATGTCAATACATTGTAATACTTTGACTACATATTGTTGCCTGATGTATTTTAAGGCCGCTATAGTTTTGAAATGACTTGAGAGCAGACCGTTTGTTTCTTGGTGAGTTGTTTTAAATAAAAGAAATCTGAAATTCACATCTGTTTCAAATCAAGAAGAAAGCATCTGGCGAAGAAAATATTTTTCTTCACTTTTTCATCGTTCTATGATCTGTTACCCTCTATATTTCTTTCTTTCCTTCTCTCTCTCTCTCTCTCATATTCCTGATTATTTGGTGTTCCTTCTCCACCTCTTTCGGGAGCAATATTTTATGTTCAGAAGAGAAAATGTAGCAAGCTCCTACATTAAAATTTCATCGCATTAAAAGTTAACGGAGCATAAACATTGGCAAATAGCCAATTTGAAATTGACTGTAGAATTTACAGAAGATGGGAGATTTCTTCAGCCACAAAAAACCTAACTTAACGCTCCTCTCCCCAATACTAATCTCCTCCTACTCTAACGCAATCTATGAACATCTTTCTTTATGGCCTGAAAATGAACCTGAAACAATGGGGAAAAGGTTGAAGAAAAATGATGTGTATATTTTATATTAATGTTGGTTTTATGTTGCCTTTTGTTAAACGCTTCGTGGTGATTAAAAGACTGTGGAGTTATCATCGACATCATCACCATTAGCAACACATCAACAAATATTACACTTACGTTCTGCCGGTGACAGCAAAATATTTTACAGGAAATTTAGACTCTTTGTCTTGCTTCTGTTTTATTGTTTTTTTTTTTTTTTTTTTTTTTGCTTCTGTCCGACGGTATTCTACAACAAATCATTTTTTTAAAAGACATTTTATACATCCATCTTCCTGTTTCCCTGTTTTCTTTCACTCATTTTTTTTTAACTTTAAAATGCAAGGGTTTATTTTTGAAAAAAAAAAGAAGTCGTGTAAATTCGGCTGCTTCCTTTGGCATTTCGGAAAATTGATAATTTTGTGTTAACATTTTTTTATTTACACTTTTCGGCTCTTCAACTACAACCCCCCAAAACTCTTTTATACCCGAGCCATATCGCCGAAAATTTATTGTTACAAAAAGGCAACAAAAGTATAAATACAGAGATTATTTTTTAAAACGGTACAATTTTTCAGGACGTGTAAAGAAATGTATTTCTCTGGGAGGGCAAGCACTGGAACACTAAGATCATTCCCATAATTATAGTTCTTATAAATAAGTAACCACCTGTTCTCCAGGACTGGATTTATGCATAGGTCCACTAGGCCCGGCCCTAGGGGCGCAACGTTCTCAGAGCGCACTTTACAAGGACAAGTTAGAATTTGCTATTTAAAACGGGAGACGAAAACAATATTTAGAAGAAAAAAACATTAAGAGAGAGCGCCAAACACTGTCACCTTTGAACCGCCTGACCTCCTCGTAAATAACTGACTTCAGGTAGTTATAAATTAGCTTAATTTACATTAGAAATAGTAGAACAAAGATTAGAGCCTATATTAGGAACATTATTTATTAAAATTTTTTGTCTTTGTACACACCAACAATCATTATTACACTCTTTTCGTCAGTTCACAATGGTTCCTGGTGTCCTCAGATCATCCAACGTTAATTTAACTCATTTCCCGATCTCATACAATGATGAAAGTTTGCACAGTGACGTAAGTCCGGTGATAACACAATATTCAATTGTCACTCTCATATATGTCTATATAATTTAAAAGCATATTCAATTATTTTTTAATATTACGCATAAATATTAGCCTGCAACGAATTGGTATTTGACTGATTTAGGATTTGGGTTAAAAAAAACTTTTTAAAGACATACTTTTCGTATACAATTCGTACTAAAAAGTAAAAAAATAATTTTGTTTAAGGGAGACTTTTAAAAGAAAACATGGAGCGCACCAATTTAAGAATTTTGACTGTATATGAGAGAGCGCCCCATGCTTTTCTTTTTAGTCATGCATAAACAATTTTTTTAACTTTTAGTAGAAATTGTTTAATAAAAGTATGTCTTTTAAAGCGTTTTTATTTATTTTTTAGTCTATGTCACATACAGGTCGTCTCTGTAATTTATACCTCTGCTAATGGGCAAGATATACTTTGTGTTAAGTATGCATGAAGGCGTAATTTGCGATATGTCAGAATGGTACCTTAACTAAGATACCGGTTGCTACCCTCCCATACCCTATCCTGGTCTGATCCAAAGATGGATTTAAAGACCTTACAAATTTTAAAAATATCTTAACCTGTATTTTATGACAGAAGAAACATTTCCTCCCAAACTTGACTTTATATCTTCAGGAGATGAATATTTCCGGAGATGGTGTTTAAACTTCAAAGGGCTGCCCACGTATTCAATGTAGCTAATGAGTTTGTACTGTAGTGTCGCTTTGTCCATTCCTAGAGATTTTTCCTAGTTCTTTGGGGCGACGTATTGGCGGGTGGACCGATATACTGACTAACAGATAGGATACAATTCGGTAAATCTACGTTTCTTTTCTCCTACATAAAGAGAAGTGGAATGCTAATTAGCGAGAAGAAAATATGATGACTTTACCATTCTTTAATTTGCTTTCAAGAGTTTTTGTATGTCCTTATATGATATAAGTGTCTTGTGTGCTTTGTGTTTTGTAATGTAATTGTAATTTTTAGATTTTTCAAACTTTAGAAGCATATTTAGGAAATTTTAGTGTTTGTAATTGTTAAAATTGTAAATCTATCACGAACCTGCAATGTGCCATTTGTGATGTTAGGAAAAGTAGAATATAAAAATGGCTGAAGCTAGGATTCTTCTTAAAGCTGCATAAAAGCCGTGAACGAAATGTAATAACAATATTGTAAATAATAAAATTGAAAAAAAAAAATAGTTTGTATTATTCAGTATAATTAACATATTTTCAGCAAGAAGCCCACAGTAATTTAATTAAAATTACTCATTGTATTTAATGAAATTATTTTATTTTTATATTATTGAAACGTATTTTATAAATAAGCACATTACCAGAGTTAAATAATTATTATCTCGTTAATATTATTAATTAATGGCTAGAAGACAAAGGAGAGTCATTTGTCATCATGTAAGGGTAGGAAGGAGAAAAGGATGGAAGTAGTGAGGGGGCTGGAAGTCATGGGCCTAGGTCGCCTAGACGTATAAATCCGGCCCTGTTGTTCTCCTTCCTTTCTATAATTTTTCATGTTGTATGGTTTTTCACTTTTCTTTAATGTTACATTTTTTGATGTAGGTTTTATATCTTTTCGAAAGGTCGAGATATGTCACGTTAAGGGTAATTTGTCATTTGCTATCATGTTTCTGTGATAATGTCTCTTGTTCCAGATTTAAAACCATTAATTGATTTTTTTTCTACCAACAACGTTGTAACGAACAAAAATAAAATTATACGGAAAAACAAAGACAATAGCCCATATTACTTTGTGTTACAACGTCTATTCTTCCAACATTCATTTCAAAGCATAGAAAGAAGTTCCATCTGTTGGCGAAACCTAAAACTATTATAATAGCTGATCCTACATTACTGTTGACAAACATGCTTACAAAGCTGTTTGTGTAAAAAAAAATCAATTATTTTCGTGCCTTTAATAGTGTGAACCGTTTGCTAGATAGCAATCTTTCAACGTATTAAAAAATTCAACATAACTTGTAACTCATTTATATAAATAAAAATTTAGAGACAATTTCAAGGTATTTCGTCAATAATGGTGGAAGGTAGTGCATATAAATTACATTAAAAACTACATTATTTATAAATTATAATCCTAATATCTTTTTAAGCCAGTTCATCATAAATCATTGTTAATGTATTTCTTATGCCAGTTCAGTGTTCGAATGGTACTTTCATGTGTTCGAATGGTAGTTATCTAAGGCTCAAGCCGGGATAGGGGAGAGAAAAGGATTGGGGAAGGTGTCGGTAAGGGCTTATGTTGAAGGTTCCTTCCCAGCATTTGCCTGGTGTGATTGTGAAAAAAAATTGGAACGTTACAACAAACTCATTCTACCTGGGATTTTTATTGTTTTGGTGTGCTTATTTCAGATTTTGAAAACCGTTTCCATTAAATATTTTCTGCAGAGTAGAGTGTACATCATGTTTATATTTAATTACTAGAAATGTATGTTTAATTACTATACATTTCTCTGTAAATTAATTTCTTCACAAAATAAAGGAGTAGTCGTGTCTCAGGCGGTAGCGTGTCTGATTACCTGACTACGAATCGGGTGGCCTGGTCGGAATAAAAACCACTCCAGAATTAATGCATATTTTGTGCTAATTTGTTAGCACTATCCCGTATTTTGTGCACGTTCTGTTTAGCCAAAAGATCAAAAACAATGTGGTTAGGTTCAGCCCAGAAATCGAAAACAATGTGGTTGGGTCAACTTCACTCTGGTCTAATTACAACAAGGTTTCGGAGTAAATACCGCTACATCCTTTTTTTTTTAATTTTATGCTAATTTTGTGACAATTTCCTATATTCTATGCACGCTGTATTTTGCGTAGATATCGAAAAGTACAAGCTGAAATAAAGAAAAAACATTTTCTGTGGTACTTTAGTGTGCATGAATTCGAAGCATAACTCTCTACTTAAGCCAATTTTCCAATCTTTTGTCAGAAATGTTCTGGTTGAATATTCTGGAATATCTTAGTTACATCTCAAATTAATAAATGTACTTTACAATGTTGTTCCATTTTCTATTTGTTCTAGTAGGCATATCATCTGATTTTATGTAAAACAATGTAAGAAGAACTTCAATTGCTTGATTTTCTCAAATATATGTTAAATATAATAATCAAAATACATTAAAGGCATTGTTCCTTTTGATCTAATACGGAAATCATCCTAACTTCTATAACACAGTAAATGAGAAACTAGAATTGTTTTATCTTTTCGAATCTATGACAAATATAAGGTACCTTTTACACGGAGGCACTATGCGAGCGCCACCACTTCATCTCAACTTCAAATAGAAAGTTACACATGTAGTTCAGACG
>JAGDQP010053729.1:0-13496 GCA_022664845.1 Lepisma saccharinum
ATGAAACACATATACTCAATTTTACATTTTCCTCGTATTTGAACTTGGTTATTCATAGGTGGTCAGATCGTTGGCAAAATGGAGTAGGGGAAACGCGCTGGACATTGTAGTTCGAAAGCAAACTAACATGGGTTCAAATCCTGTTCAAGCCAAAGATTCTTTTTACAAAGCAATCGTGAATAATCTAATCATCTCTTCTCATACAAAACGGAGAATATTTCCGACTGTGGAGTGGAGGAACTGACTCATTATAGCGAGGAAGACCATTTGCGAATGTTGGTTGGGAAAGTTCAAATCAAGTCTCAGGGGGTTACGAGGAAAGTAGACAACACGTCATTGATCAGAAATACACACTTTTCATGTTATTATTCTTAGAAAGAAACACCATAACATGTTAAGCAAGCGTTAGATACAGCCAGCTGTGGAGTATCGCTAGCGTACGGGACTTCTAATTTGAAAACCTGCGTTTGATTCCACACCAGCCAGTTTCTTTTTCGCATACACTGAAGTATTCAAACAGATTTATCTCCGGGTTATGGAGAACCTACGAAGTCAGAATCCGAGTAAACAGTGCGTGTGCTGTTTAGCATAATGATAATGTAATTTTCATGTTTTTCATTGGTCTCTTCTTCTCTTTGTTGCTGTATTCTTATCGTATATTTGCTGCGTCTTTCTCTTCTTCTTCTCTCTATCTATTTATCTCTATTTTTCTCTTACTTTACACACACTCTCTCCTTTTATGCGTCTTCCAGAGCCAATTTCGGGCGAATTTCGATGACCCGGTGATACGGCCTGACCCAAACATAAGTGACCCGGTAACCCGATTGACCCGGTCTGGAAACCCTATTTAACTGGGAATTTCGGCGTCGTATTTTTCTTGTTCTCGGGGTCACATCTCCGGTCCTGGTCACCCCATAAAGAAACATTGTTCAAACGGAATGAAATAATTAATATCTCTCCTTCATCCTACGGGTTATCAAGTATGAATCTAATCAATGGGTCAGCATGGCCTACAGTATCTACTGTTTTTTTACAATCAGTGATTCCGCTAGACCCCGGTCCCTGTAGTGGATGTCAGCCCAAATGCTGGAGATGTACCCCCAACTTTAACATATTGGGGACAAACGTTGATAGAAACTGTGCAAAACTCTAAGCCCACCCTCCCAATTTTGACTTTACGCCCCCAATCTGAAAATCCTGGCAGCATCCGTGATTACAAAGTATTCCGAACCAGTATGTTTAATAAACCCCACCGAATTTGCAGACTAACCCCGCGCAAACAAACAATGTGTGTTACACATTTGACATTATCCTAGATGTGTATCAAAACTCTGGAGTTTCACTGGAAATCATAAGTATTTATTCTGACCACCAAGTTTGGTCTCCATTTTGAAAGTGATTTAATGAATTTTTGAAGCACCCTTTATATATTCGAATAACCCTGCAAAAATATAAAATCACTTCTCTCTTGCTGTTAGATTTGATTTGTGGGAACTGAACTTTATACTGTGGGAACTGAACTTAATATTTTTTACTACGTTTAAATTCCATATTTTTTTTGTACTTCTTCTTCTTCTATTTCTCCTTCTCTCTTTCTCTCTCTCTCATTTCAATGTTTGATTGTATGTTTAAATTTCTCCCTTGATCAACTTATGCATATTGATTCGTCTCGCTTTCATTTTATCGATACTAATACATGTGTATTAAAAAGAAAAACGTGTTCATGATGTTCGCTGATTTTAGTATGGGCGAGACGAAGGAAGGAGAAAGAGGGGGTCTGTTTACTAGAAACGATTATGGGATAAGAAGGTGCCATTTGGGTTTCCTAGCTGGACGGCGTTCGCTGTCGCAATATTTTTGATGCGAAGTGTACCATCCCGGTATATGCCTGGCGTGACTGAGAAAAACGCTTTGAAAACCTAAGTCAGGACAGTCAGCCGCTGGTACCGAACCGAGGTCCTCCCGAATACGAAACCAACGTTCTACCAAATAAGGTACGGTGCTCGGAAGAAAGCATACTCGTGCCGATGTTTATCACATGCACGGACACACAATATCATAGGCACGCCCATACAAAATAACGTAAATAACAACATAATATCAGAAATTATCAAGCATAAGTATCGTGCATCGTGCCCTATTTTTAAGAACTGATAGAAACAGACCTTTTCTCTTGTCTTTCATGCATAACGTTAGTGTTCTATGGAATTCATTAAGAAAGAAAAAAGAAAGAAACTATGGATTTTAAAATTCATTTTCGTTTCTCCATATTTGGTAAGGAACAACTAGTGGCCCACCTAAAATAAAAATGGTGTTAAGTTTCCTATTTTATTGTTTGAAATGGGACTCTCTTAAGTTTTTCATTATTTGCTACATACTACAAGAAATCATAAATATATTTTTCAGAACCCAGGACGTGTGATAATGTTTTCTGTTAAAGAAAAGAAAATTCCAACCCTTGCTCGCTCACTCACACTATCTCAGAATCACACACCGCCGACTCAACGTTAATTGGGTGGCCTATCTTGTAGGCTTAGAGAAAAATCGTGTATAACAAAGTGATGTGAACATAATTTTGGCCATGATAGTACATTTTGAAAAAAAAAAAAAAGTGCTCATTATGTTTCCTGAATTTAGAATGGGAGAGAAGAAGAAAGGAGAAAGAGGGTGTCACCAGACACGATTATGGGATAACAATTAACAAGGTGCAATTTGGGTTGCCTAGCTGCACGGCGTTCGTTGTCGCAATTTTTTTAATGCAAAGTGTACAATGTAGTATTGCGTAAACTATTTTCTACACAGAAGTAAAATATTTCACACGTACTTATTGTTATATAGCCTATATCAGTTATATGTTGTCACTTTTCAAAGTTAGAAACTTCTCCGTTCGGATATTTCTCTGAATCTGTATTAAACTTTCCTTTTGATGTGTGGCCGTTCTGATTTTGCAGGTGAACCTGCAAACTATTTGCAGACGCTGCGATGAGGTAAAAGGGGGAAGAAAATAGCATTTAAAAAAACGCCAGGAATGAACGAAGGAAGCCAAGAGAACATGAAAAAATTGATCGTGTGTATGTGTGCATGGAGAGAGAGAGAGAATCAGACAGACTCTTTAACAAGAGGGTACATGTGATGAGGGAGTGGTAAAACGTGGAATTATAAGAGTTTTTGGACGAAGCCGGGAGCAAAAACGCCTTGTCCTTATTGAAGAGCAACGGCTCGTAATGTGTCTTCAACAACTGTGGTTTTCACACGTTAAATACCACCGCGGCATTCTTTCTCTTTTTCATTATTCAAGAAAAAAACAAGAAGAAAAAAAAAGTGCCACTTATGAAACAAGTTCATTTAATCATTAGAATCGTCAATTGCACAAAGAGAAAAGACAGAAAATTCCAGAGTAGTGGGTAGCGTACGTCCGATTTTGTTCGTCCAACAGTTATTTTCTTTATTAACACATCTCTGTAGCATCCCACCTACATTTTTCTCCATACACTACAGGCGAGAGGTTCCTTATCTTTAGTGACGTACTTATAACCTTTTCTCCATGTACTGTGTGTTTAACGGTGCCAGGGGCGTAACGAAAATTATCGGGCCCACCTGCAGAAAGATAAAATGGCCCTCCTCAAACAATAACTTAAAGTATATTGTAGCAGATAAAAGTGTAACTTCAATGGAATAAAATGTCGACGACTTATGGGAATTACTGAAAAGTTATTAAGGAAAATAAAATGTATAAATTTAATAAAGACAAACAAACATTTTATAAGGAATGAAATTCAGTATTATTGTATCAATGAGTGTATACTTTTATCTGCGGTTAGTGTATTTCTAATATTCGAAAAAAAAAATGTTCTCTACATAGAACTCTAACGAAACTGGACTGGACTTCGGGCTAACCGAAATGTTAGAGCGTTCTCTCTTTGTGCACGTTGTCACGGATTCAAATCCCGCCAGGATGCATTCAACGGAGTGGTTCAGAGTCTATACTTTATCAAAAACTAGGTTCCGTCTTTAGAAGCTCGCCAGCTTGTTTTGGATAATTCAATCAATCAATCCAATACATCTGAATCATGTGACAGGATGTTAAAGTATTGATGATTTCACTGACATCATCTGGGTCTTTTATATTCAATAATGAAACAAACTGAGTTCATTGAGTGTCTTGAATGATAGAATTCCTCTTCGTAAGTTTAAACTTTGAAAATGAGCCTTTGCCTCACACAAAAGACACTAAGATCGTTCGGTGCTACCAGGGAGCTTTACTGAACAATACTGGAGTACTCGATTGCATTACAAATATATTGATTGTCTGAAGCGGAGGGAACACTTAAATATTACATATTTGCTGAGAAGGTCATTCAGGGCGACGTAATATCAATGAGGATGAATGCGAGCCACCTGAAGCCTTGGGTCCTCCTGTTTTGCAGGCCTTGCAGGCCCTAACGGTACGCCGCTGTTTAGTATCCTACTTATAATATTTTCTCTTTATATTGTGTATTTAACGGAACAGGTGAGAGATTCCTTATCTTTAGTGAATTAACAATTTTTCTAATAAGGTCTTTAGGCATCTCAGACTCAGACCGGGATAGGGTGGGGGAGAAGATGTTGGAAGGTAAACGGACAGACCTATTTTGTGGGCACCATCGCAGCATTTGCTTGGTTTGTCTGAGGAAAAGCCTTATTCAGGATTGTGAGTCGCTGGGATCGACTCCAGGACCTCCCAAATGCTAAGTTAACGCTCTACCACTGAGCCACTGGTTCTTATCTTTGGTATAAAATTTACAATCTTCTCTTCAGAGTCCAGACACTACGTATTTAACGGAGCAGGTGAGAGGTTCCTTATCTTCGGTATCCCACTTACAATCTTTTCTTCATACATTGTATACGGCTTACGGAACTCACAATTTCAACAAGGTGTTCCCAGATTCTTCTGATAGGCCTGGGAAGCAAGTCATCGTCTCTCATCCTAGTGGAATCGTACATCTTTCTAATCCTTCTTTCTGATTATCTAGAATGAAGTATAGCGAGAAATATCGTTATACACAATGCAAAGTGGATACTCAATATGAAGTGACTTATTATCCATGTTAACAGTGTATCATTTTACCTTCTATCGGGTGGAGATTATGAGAGTATTCAATGGATAATTACTGAACAACTTCATTCAATGCATCCCTCTCGAAAATTTACCCCTGTACCTGTTAATTACAAGTCAACGACCAAAACCATTCGACCACCTGGGACTAAATAACTAACTACGTCAATCTAAAATGCAAGAACTATTTCTACATGATTTAACCGAAAGATTTCTTGTTAGTTTGCCATTGGGTAAATTTGATTTTCCTTCTAGAATTCTGGGCGTGTTCATATGTTTCTCCTCCCATTTCAGCTCACGAGTTGCAGACTTGGTGTTCTCTCCTCCTTTGGTTTTAAGAAGTGAAGAAATTTTGACGTATATTATTATTGACTGGTTGAATCCCAATTATACCAGTTGCTTATTAGCGTGTTTTATTAACTTTATTGCAATTATTTTTTTGTTCTTTTGTATTTGTATCGAAGATACTTCTTTGTTTGCAGAATTCTTGGTTACGTCTTGTAAAACACTGGAAATATCTGTACGTCCTGCAACACTTACCAAAATGTATAAAAGTTCTGCAGTTCGTGAGCTTCTTTGGAGGTCCTTACGTTTGCCGACGGTGAAGTTTTAATTAGGAAGTCTCCCCCTTGGCCCCTTTCGCCTTTCGATTCAACACGGGTACAAAACTCCTCGGCGCCCACACACACATCACCCAAAGCAGGAGGTTCACTTCCCTTCCCCACCAAACCTTGCTTCTTTGCAGGCACGAACTCCTGCCACTACAGATGATACATAAGTAGGAATGTTTTGGAGTCGACTGGTATAACTCGAAGACGGAACTGAATAAAAACATAATTTATTTGGCCTCTCTGTCCTCCCCGCCCCACCTTCCCCCCGCTCCCTTAAGCTCCGCAGTCAACACTAGACTCACGATGAATAACAGCAATAATGCTCGGAATAACAATGATTATACTTAATATACATGTCGGTTCAATGATGCTATCGAGGAAAATTCATGCACGACAAAATGTTCCTACACGTACGCCATACTTTGGAGAGCATAATTTTTTCAACCGCAAAGCGAAAATAATGTTTGTATCGGTCTATAGCTGTATGTCAGTTTCTTCGTATCAAAATGTCGAGACCCATTATTTATTTGCCAACTAAAAGTATAAAGTTCCTTATTAAAATAATAATAATAATAATAAAAATAAAAATGCAAAATTTTAAGTATTAACGGAGCGCAGTCATTATCTATTACGGACTTCCTACTACGATATTCCTAGAGAATGGGCAACTAAAATCTTACGTTACATCCGGTAGATCTCCATGGTAAGCCGCCATGTTACAGGCTAATGGTTTTGAACTTTGTGCCAGATTGCCAACATTACAACCAAAAAGACACTTTTTCTGTTGTTGTTGTTTCCAAAGGGCTGAAACTAGGAAAGAAAAATATTAACAGCCATTCCTTCCACAACTGATTTACTACCTTTCAGCTATCAAACTTACTTCTTGTTTAGACTTGGCCTGCGCCGTTGCTATGGTAACCAACCGGATGTGGCGTCAAGACTTTAGTTACTCATTCCTGCGGTATTCAAATATTGCAACAGTATGAATAAACTTTAAATAGTGGTTGGTTTATTTGGTTCTTTTATTTATTTTATAGCCTAGAAAGCAGATTTGATATTACTTTGGAATCCATTACAAATTTCATTGGCCCCCTCCCAATTTTTTATAATTTTTTTTATTACAATTAGTTGGGAAGAAATTACAAGGTTGCCCCCCACCTCGTCGTTCCCTGTCCAATTATTTGGATCGATTTTTTGATTGTTTGTGTATGTTTGTATACACATTTTAACGTTTGTACACAATTCATACTGACTGGCAAAAATCAAACTTGAAGTTGGGAGGTTGGTGAAATTGTAGCTCCCTTTAAATTTCTTTGACTGAAGATTTACACGTTGGAATAGTTTGTACATCATTTGTCCATGTTTGTGCACGCATTTTTATCCTTTGTGCAAATTAGTAAGTGAGATATTAGGAATTCAAAATGGTAGAAAGGTTTTTTTTTTTTCGGTATAGGCCCTAGTTTATATATAATACATTAAATACTAGAGAAAATCAAAGTTCAAGTTTAGGGGGAGCTGTTGAAAATGTAATAAAGACCCATTAATTTCCAGTTGGAATTATTTCTGCACGTAGTTTCTAGGTTTCGACAAGTGGTAAGTTACGCAAAACAGTCTTTCTTTCAGAGGGGTAACCGGGGGGTTATTACTCCCCCCCCCGAGGCAGAGTCAATTACTCTCCCAGTTGAAAAACAAACAAACGTTGGAACAAGAAGGACTGGACCCATTCAATATTCTACTAGAATTATAACCTGTGTAGTAAAATGAACAAGAAAACCTGGAAATTTACAATTGCAAAATCTTAGCATATGCCACTTGCAAATATGCAATTTGTTTCCCTTATGGTACAGTATCTATTGAAGATTTATTTTCTGAAACTGGAACATCTTGCAGAGATGGTTAGTGATTCTACAGAAATCAAAAGCTTCATTCTGAGGGATCATAAGTTGACGTTATAATTTTCCGAAAGAACCGAACTTTCTAAAGCGGGACTTATGCGACAAATGTACACTGTTTTACCTCTGTTAGGCTCCTCTGTATGTGTGTGTGTGTGTGTGTGTGTGTGTGTGTGTGAGAGAGAGAGAGAGAGAGAGAGAGAGAGAGAGAGAGAGGAGAGAGAGAGAGAGAGAATATTAGTATGGTAAATAAATGATTGGATGTGGTGGTTGCGTGAATGTGGAACGTAGATCGTAATTTTTCATGTTAGTGGATATGGAAACGTTTCACAATTGTTTTTGTCAACATAACCCACATTCTTCTCGCATTCCTTTCTACCTCTTCCTTCTTCCTTTTATTATTTTTGCTGTAGAATCTATGAGACCTCTTCTTGTTACCCACCATAGTGTATAGCTCCCACTAGAGGGTTAGGCCCTTCATTCTCTTGTACTCCCTCTAAATATTTAAAATACCCCCTTAGAACATTTTTCCTGAATAAACACTGGCGCAAAAGAACCTTAAATGACACCACAACGTTGGCCTGAGCCAAAATTGCCTAGAGGCCTTTAAAAAATTCATAATCAATTTATATTGCATCACAACGATTTAAAAATGGTCGGTATCATTTCAGCAGCCCTCTCACTAAAGCTGACTGAATTGCTTTTGGTCAGAATCGTTTTGCCACCATTTGTTCGCACACATTTTTGCAGTCGGTGCACAATTCATGCCAAAGACAATGAAATTTTTTTAAGTGATGGGCGGGGGGTGAAATGACAGAGGCTGGACAAGTGGACATACAGTATCCACCCCACCGCACTTCATTGTACCATAACTACTTTTTAATTACTATTCCCTAAAATCAGATAATATTTTGAGTCACAATGAGGTGGATATGATAGTACAATTTTACTTTTATTTTTTATTTTTTTAAGCTATGATAAGCAAACCTCAAGTATACGACCGTATTAAATCTTGATGATTGTTTCAAACCGTTTTCACTTGTTATTAGTTTCAAGTTTTAAAAACTTCAGTAAACTTTATTTGGTACGAGTCAGTTTAGTAACTTTTGACTTGATCCTATACACCTGGTTAAAATCAACAAACAGCCATGACCCAGGCGGGATTCGAATCCCCGATTTAGGAGTCGTTGCATGGCACTTAGACTGCGCGAATACCTGGTTGGCTGTTTCAAGCCTGTTTTAACATATAAGTTTAAATATATGCTTTCCATTTCTATTTTGAAAGATTATTTTTTTATATGAGATCAGTAAATTCCATAATCCTATAAAGTTTCTCTCTGCCACTTAGAAACTCCATATAGGATTGAGTGGGTAAATACTCCCCTATAAATTGTTAAATTCTCTAGATAAAAGCTCTTTTAATCAATGTGAAAATTACTTAATCAAAGATGTTAAGTTTAATTCGACGGAATTTTATTTATGCCCTTTAGACATCTTTGTCTCAAGCCAAAATGTGGTAGACAGAGGATGCGGGACAGATTTGAAGGTTACACGACTACATTAACCAGGCCCAACCGTCGAAAACTTGTCAGAATGACCGGCCACTGCGACTGAACCCAGAACCTCCCGAAAACAACCCTGTGGACGTTCGGTAATAAAAATTTATTGTAAAAAAAATAACATATATCTAAATTAAGTATGATATCAGTCTTATAACTCAAACAGTTCTGTCTCTAAGGACATACTGAATTTAGAATATATTTTTTTCAGTAGAGAAATTATTAAAATGGACTGGGTCTTGGGTAATTAAATTTATGTTGTAAAATGAGAAATTTTGGATTTACAGCTATTGTGATATCGGTTTAGATGTTGTATGCATGTCTGTGTATATCCGAAAGAATTTTGTAAGTAATCAATCGATAATGTACAGGATGCCTGATTATGTACATTTCTTTTTAAAAAATTACACGTAAAATTCAAACTTGTGACAAAACTTGCATGTTTTACATCCTTCGTAAACCAATTAGTCCTTTTGGCAAGTATATATATCTTCTCTTCCCTCTTGGAAAGAGCTGTAGAAAGTAAATATTGTTGCACAATATCTTGCACTGTAACTAACATAATTTGTATACTATTTCACATTCGTAAGGTTTCTACTAACTCTTTCCCCCCCCTTCCCCTCTCAATATGAACTTCCATTTCCTCTTGTATAAGTGGTACACATGCATATACAAACTATGAACAAATTATTTCAACTGAAAAAAAAATCTATCAAAGAATGTGGAAGCTTCCATTTTCCCCAGTGACCAGCTACTGCAAACTTTAAATTGAATGATCTATTTCCCCGAGTGAAATATTCACAAACGATGAAAAAACAATTCCAACTGGGAAAATATGAATCCGAGATAGTGGGATAGCATTTGTACTGCTCCTACAAAATATGAAGCATCCAGGGAAAAAAAAGGGGAAATTCACACTTAAAGAAAAAAGAATGCACACTCGTAACAAGTACTACGCAATGACAGCTAACCGCACAGAAAGTTTCAATTCAAAAGCTCAAAACAATCACCAAGTGATAGCGGGTTTAAAAATATAAAATACTTCGGAGTAAAGGAGAGAGTTGGACTTCAAAATCCGTTTGATGAGATATCATCTTTCATGCACATTCCCCCTTCTTTCCCTGTACACTTCAAGTACTATCCCATTTTCTGGCGTATAAATTGTGCAGTAAAGCTAAACAACAATTCACACACACAATTCCTACTACAAACAAATCAATTCAAGAATCTGGCGAGTCTACCATTTCTCCTGCTTCACAAACTTTCTGTCATTTTTTCGTCTATCAATTGTGCATAAACGGTTCCGAAAAAAAAACCTGTGCTTGAGCTGGTGAAATGACACCCACCATTTTGAATTTCTAATATCTCACTAATTGTGAACAAACACTAAACATGCACACAAATCGTATCATAAACTTACCGTAGCACGTTTTGGTGAGTGAGTAAAATGTTATTAACGTCCTAAACGAACTGGTGAGCTTCTAAGGACGGGACCTACAGTTTTTGGCAAAGTGAGCTCCAATTAGTCCGAACCACTGCGTTCAATGGACCTCGGTGGGATTTGAACCCGTGACTACGTGCACACAAAGCGAACGCTCTAACCTCTCGGCCACGCCGAGGTCAGCACGTTTTGGTATAGAGCTCATTGGGTTGAAAAGTGTTTCATGCTCATTAATCGCAGAGATATTGACTGTCTTACATGCTGCATTGCGTTAGAACGTTATAACCACTGCTTGTGCTTGTGAGACAAGCACTCGCAACCGGCAATAAATGGATTTCGATGGATTCAATAAATTTGGCTTATATTCGAATCACGCTTCCCGGACGGCTCCAGAGTTTATAGGAAGGTGATCGAAGGGTAGGATGGGAATGTTGGGAAGCAGGTTAGCTTCGAATAAAAAAAAAAACTCATGGGAAAGGAAGACAACTCAGACAGAGGTTCGTACGAAAGCCGATAAAGATTTTCGTTCTGGGCACCTGCGGCGGTACCAGGAGTTATGCATTTTAAATTGGATACCGGAACGATTTCGCCTGGCCACCAGCATCATCTCCCCATGAAGAAGCTCAAATACAGTGCATTCTGCTTCCACCCGACCAGACGAACGTCCTGCAAAAGTGCCAAATGGGCACGTCCGGAGATAGAACTAAATACGCGGATGATGGGAGCCAAGCAAAGCCGTTCCTAAGAAATATCTCTAATGTGAAAACTTCCTGCCTTCTAAGGCAGTAAAAGAACATTCTAAAACTTATATGGATAGTAAAATTAAAAATTACACTCATGTCGAGGTATGAAAAATAAAAAGAAAGAAACTAGGATGGTGTATTACATCGAAATGAAATAGGTGCTTTGGATAACAATAATAAACTTTATGAAAAACTTAATGAAATCTAATGAAAACTTAACAACACAGAGAAGCGCCAGAGAGATGTGATCCCTCGGTTGATTTAGGAATTACAGTAATGTTTTGACCTGTTATCAATTTTTAACATGGAAAAGTAGTTGAACATGTGGAAAATAGTATTAGTGCCTGTCTCTCCTCCTTCCTAGCACTAATCACAATCTCAAAAAAAAAAGGCTAGTACAAAAGAAAATATCGTTAGATGGACGTTACTTACATGAAAGTTATGTTTTTGTTTTCTTTTATACAGAATGATTCAAGTAACTGATTTCCGGGAGCAGCAAAATTCACGCAAATGACAATAGCTTACAAATCACTCTCCCTTTTCTTTTGCTCTTTGATTTTCACAGAGATGCGGCCGAAGCCGTTTTAGATTACATGCAGCAAAGTACATACAGCTCTTTGTAGCTAGAGGAGGACTAACCAGGACTCACTAAAATTTGACCATTTACATTTTTGCTGAGCACTTACAAAAGATAGCGCCGCTGAGGGCCATTTTACGCTAGCGTTTACAGTTTTATACCATTTAATTGGATGTGTAACGTTACGTAATTGTTTTGTTTACTATCGAAGGAGCACTATGAAATATTACTCTTAACGAGAAAAAATCGGGAAGGAAGATGTGAAGAGTTCTGATGAATTAAAATGAGGAATTGTTTATGAGGAAGAGAAAAAAAAAGAATGAAAGTAGAAAGACTGAACAGATAGAGTAGCATATTTAACTATGCATCGATCATTATCAGATATTATTTTTTTTTCACTTTTTGGTTTTACTATTAGCGTATTGATCGCTGTCAGCCGTTGACAGACACACATAAACATAAAGACACATAGATACCTAAATATCAACTTATAACTACACTACGAGCCATACATTATGAAATACTACTATAGATTCTACTACACTTAGAACTAGGAATACGATGGCATAATGATATCTCTTAAAAACTAGGTTAGATTCGAATATCGCTGGCCAGGAATATTCGGTACATATTCACATTGATCTAATGACACAATAGATAAATTACCCGAAAGAAAAAAAATAGAAGATATCGTGATGTCTGCATCTGTTCTCGGAACTTAGAGGACCTCGATAATAAAAAAAGAAAACGACGGGTCCTGTTGTGAATATATATATAAAGTACTTTACCGAGAGTCATGGGTACAATGGAAAAGTGGGCAGAGCCCAACAGACTATTAGTAGCGGACTTTGAGGTGCTTTACATGAACATAACGCATTCTTCGAAGCTGGGTCACACTCAGCTTTTCCTTTCAGACCAACAGATAACAAATAGTGCAAAAAAATGATACACGATATCAATACAAAATATCAAGGATTAAATACAAATACAGAAGTGAAATAGCTGGGAACGATCGATGCTATCAACACAAACGGATAATACAACTAAGAAAATATACAGATGTTGCCGCTGCTGCCAAATTGACTCTCATGCTATTACAATATTACGTTTAAAAAAATGTTCTTCTCAAGTTTCATGACTGAAATTCATGGCACGGCAGGCAATGTTGACAAGTACAGACATTTCATTGTATTTTGATTGGTTTCACTCATATAAACAATCACACTGGCGGCGGAAAACAGAAGTTACTGGAACTCACAATTCTGACTTTCGGTTTCTCAAGTTTATTCTAGAAGTTTTCGATTTTTATGAAAGGTACGTTTAGATATATAAAAAAAAAAGAAACTATAGAAGTTCAGTGGCGATGCTGGCCTTAAAGTAATGGTGCATTCCAAAGTCACTATTTATGCGGATGAAAAGAATAGTTTCGTCATTCAGTCAATTACTTTACAGGTAATTCGGTGGTGAGGTTCGCCACCCTTCACAGATCAATGTAGACGAGGGGGGGGGGAATAAGGTTATATAAAAAAATAGAATATATAGTTCCTTACTTTTCTCCGGTGTTGGATGGGATTCCCC